>JAPMOR010124442.1:0-15717 GCA_026543865.1 Argiope aurantia | reverse complement strand
CTGATCAAAATCAAAATATATATATATATATATATATTGAAATTGATCAGAGGAAAATTGAAAAATTGATCAGAGGAGGTGAAAATTTTGCGTCTTAAATATCGATCATTCTCTGAGCACTCGAACTCGAAAACGTTCTTATTTAGAATAAATGAATAAATGGGGGGCGAATTTTGCAGGCTTTGTCGGTTTCTCTTAATTTGAAACGATAGAATGAGATGAGAAATAGATCTGTAATTTTTCTGAATGCATAATCATGTTTTGGACGTTCAGGGAAAAAAATGCCTTTTTATAAATTAATTAAATAATTAATTAATCTTAGAGCAGTGTTCATAATTACGCTATATCGCCAATTACCTCAGACATTAGGGGCAGATAGGGAACAAGTATTTTGATTTCTGATCACATTAAATTACTTACTTGAAGTGAATATATTTGAAGTAATAAGAAATCATTGCTCATTACTGCCTGTTTTCAAATACTTCAAAGTATTACTTTTTTACTATTTTTAATATCTCATATAATATCACATACAAATCTTAGCTACTATTTAATATTTTCAATTTGGAGTTATTTATAATTACTTCACTGTCAATATTGCGGCAGAAGTCACTAAATGAACCATTATAAACACAAAAACGATTGAACAGATTTCATTTCTACAGATTACATGTTAAAGCCAAAATTTAATTTAAAATGCTATTGCAGCACAGAGAAAAAAGCAACATTTGTATGGCATACGTGCCGACATGGAGAAAAATTGTTTTATTGCACACAAGTCAAAATAAGAAGTATTATAAACATTATCCTGGCTAATAAAAACGAAGAATGCGCGTTTTGTTACAGATATACTTTGGGGGATGGGAATGTGCTGCTCCAATGGAATTTTGAAAAATTAAAAATTAAAATTTAATAAATTTACCAAAATTTTCAATGAAATTTAAGAAAAACTTAACAAAAGTTTGAATTTTCCAAATTCCCAAAATATTATACATAAAATGATTTCTACATCATCTTCAGATTCAAAAAATTATCTTTTCAATGATACCAATTTAATTTATCCTGAATTTTAACAATGGCTTTAAAATTATTTTTTGTATAATTTTTAATAATAGTTGGAAATTATACGAAGCTTAGTTATAGCCACGAAACTCAAACCATTTTAAATTTTTTTTTTAATTATGCGTTTAATAGCGTGATTTTCTTTCATTATTTAAAACTAAGAAGGAAAATTCTGAAAATTATTTATGCAGTTTATATGAAATTAATTGACGAGAAAAGACAGTATAAAAATTAAAATACATTACACAGGCACTAAGAGTTCAGTGACATTATAATGGATTTAATTCCATTAGGAAATTTGATGCATTCAATAAGAGGAACAAGTGCACAATTACTAAAACAGCCTGATTTTAATATCTGTTATAACTTGATGCTTAAGAATATTTTGTTGAAAGAATAATGAGGATTAAGATATCTAGAAGTATCTTGAAATTTAAAAAAAATAGACGAGCCTGTTAATTATTTATTTAATAGCATTAAGGTGCCTTGATACTTGGCCCTATTAGGGGGTTCATACGCAAGATGAGATGAACAAGTGTAAGACCATTAACATGATATAGTCTTAATGATTGTAAGAATCTTATGTTTAAAAATATTTTTATAGGAACCCAGGAATTTAAAATTGAGCATATGGGATTTTATTGAAAGTAAGAGCAACCAATATATTAAGTGCAGTAAGTAGCAGAGCTCCGAAAATGAGTCCGTGATTGATAGAAATAAAAATTTTATTGCAATTAAAATGCTCAGTGCAAGTCTTCTCTTTAAATATACATTTTAATTATATGTTTTCTGCTTCAGAACATATTATTTAGCGAATAGTTAGTAAATAACACATCGCAATATAATTCAAACAAGTATATTTAAGTTTTGTATTTCTGTCAAAACAAACGAGTTGTCTCTCTAATTCTCGATTTTAATATTGATAATCACAGTTATATTCAGCAGTTACTAAATATAGGCCAAGTACAAGTGAAAAATTCGCAAGAACAGCATGTTTCCTTAGCGAATCTGAAAACTTCGCGTGTTACTGACCTCATGAAATGTTCTTGCAATTTATTAATACTAATTTGATTTTTTAAAAATAGTATGAAATCTGTTTTAGTAATCTCAAAAATACAAAGAAGGTATTTTTAGCACGTAACCAGTTAAGTAACCAGTTAATCATTCCAAATCTGCATTTTGGTAATGTGTCATTTCGATGTGTAATTTTTTAAGTAAAAATAAAATATTATTCGTTTTATTATGATTTTTTTTAAAAATTTTCTATGAAAGCATTTGTATTGTGCGTCTTCATTTTCCCTTTAAATAACTAATAATAATAATTAAAAAAACTTTAACATTTTTTTAAAGTGAACATTTTTAATAACTAAACTTTGATTGCTATTTATAGAAATCCAACTGCTTCTTTTAAACCAAACAAAGGATTTTTTTTATACTCAAATACTTGATAATCGTTTTTTAAAGCCTTCTTCTATACATCAAAGTGTTTAAAAATTTGGAAATAAGATATTTGAGAAAAAATGTCAATTAAGGTTTTGTTGCTCATAAAAATTCAATTAAAATAATAATAAATAAATTCAACTGAGCTGCTTTTTCTATGAATTCTGAAAAACAGGCTATTGGTATCTTATAAATGTAGCTTTCATTTGAATTTTTGCTGGTTATTAAGAACGTTTTTTCAGAATTTTTCAAATAATTATAAATATCAGCTTGTTAAAGTTTCCTTTTTGATATGTGGAAAGTTCAGAACAAATGAAATTATTTTAGGTCTTGTTTGTGAAACGTATTAATCTTACGTTTTACAACAAAAATGATTAAATAGTGCAGCTAAAAGTTTTAAAAAATTTCTTTCTGTCAAAAGAATTGACTTCAAAAAAACCATCGAAATGTAAAGCAAGGAAATGTCTTTGTCCATCTCACACGAGCTTTGATTGATCTTTATTACCTCTGAACCAATGCCTTAAAATGAGAATAGAAGGCATAACTCAAACACCAATAAGAATGGATGATTCCGTTTCGCATGGAAGAATATCCCTTATTCTATAGACTGAGACACTGGTGAAGTTGAATATGATTATTTGAGAGAATGTGCTATTCGCCCACTTTTTTGTGAAGGAAAATTATTGGTGAGGGACTCATCTAAAAACTATACGCATACGTTTTGAAAAGTCCTCTCAACAGACTCTAAAATTTTATCTGATGTTTATAAAAGCAAATTCATTGCAAGTAAATTTAAAATTTAAAAAACAGGCACACACACATTTCATCTTAAAACACATAACTATAATTGCATTGCACTAAACTGAGCAGTGAAAGGGTGGATTCAAAGACAAATTAATAAACACTGCTTCTAGAATAATTCGAGGCTAAATAAGACTTTCTAACGACACTTTTGGGGCGTTACTTTATTCTAATCATATATTCCCTGAATAAATCCTGAGCATCTTTGCACAAATGCATTGATGGGCTATTTTATAACCTCAAGGACAATAACTTCAATTCTAAAATTTTATTGAATATTACAGAATGATAAAAAAAAAATTCAATGTGAAAAAAGTTTTTTTTAGGAAAGAGTTAGGTTCCCCAGCCGTTTCCAAGGCTTCATTCTCCAAGAAGTTCCTTTGAGCGTTTGAAGAAATCTATAAGAAGCAAAACCTTAAATGAAAATGAAAGGTGCATTTGAAGCTACAAATCATCTAAAGATATGTTATCTTTAAAATTTCCTCTTTCCCAAACAGTTGCTTCTGAAATTTTTTTACTGAATACAAAGTTCGAAACATGAACCGCTCATTAATAATGAAAAACTGAATTGACTTTTATTTATAGAATTTTAATGAAATGCTTCTTAATGTAGAACTGCAATAAGATGACGTTTCCAAAAGGCTTGCGAGGCTTAATATTGATTCAACGTGACAGTTTTTGCAACTAACGATCCTAAATTTCGTGCATACCACTTCATCTGAAATCGCTATGTTCAAAAAGAAGAAAAAATTTCAGGTGACTGTACCTTGTGAGGAAACAAAAGGAAGATGGGAATCATTAAAAGATAACAGTGGGTTTCATGCATTGTGTGTTCATGTGAATTTGAAGAGTAAAAAAACCAGTTTTTCCTTTTAATTTTATTTAAGAATTTGGTTGCAAATTTGAAATCAAGTTTTCTTAATGACTATTAATAAGTATGCAATTTACAATACTTATTATCATTTAAAAGAGGAATTGCATTGTTTTGAGAATAAATAAGCTACAAAAAATTCTATTTTTTTTAAAAAATTGAATTTTTCTGTACAATAATAACTCATTTCAATGTTCAAAATAGTCAAAAATTCGGCACGATTCCAATCATTTCTTGTGAGAAAATGAATGCTTTATTGCTATTTAAAGCAATATGGCGTAATAAATGAAATTATACTGCTATTTCATAAAACTTTAATTCTCGATATATTTAATTTAATTTATTGCCAACGCGTCTTCATTTTGGGATTTTTTTTTACTATCTCTCAGAATTTTTGCATTTTTTTTTTGTCTAATAATTGGTTTTGTAACTATAATATATTTTATGGATAACATATAATTTTATAGTTTAATAGATTTTTAGTACTTGAAATTTTTGAGTACTCTTAAAAAGTGTTTATTGACAATTCCATTAAAATTCTGAGTTTTCAGTCATTTCTTTCTTTATAATTCTTTGTATACGAAAATGAAGTATAGAAAACATAAAGAGAAAAAAAATTGAAAATTCTATTTTGTCAATTCTCCAAGCTTATTAACCCTTGGATCAGAAAAACATACCCTTGGAATTGCGCGTGTCTGTCTGTGAAATTAAGCGGAGGAAATTGGATATCTATCTTTACACCAAATTTGGGGGTTTCTATCAAAGTTTGAGTGAAATTTTGTCAAAGGGTTATGTGTGTCGGTCTGTCTGAGGGCAGGTGAACACATAACTGAAAAATATATGGAACTAGACGAATAAAATTTGAGGTACGCTTTTCGAATCTAAAGGATCATCCACACGAAATTTCGAGTCACATCCATCAACGGATTGACCGTCTGCGCATTTGCACGCACGAAAGCGCGAGAAGGCTACGGCTTAGATCTTGCTACTGAAAGTGGAGATCAGTGACAAAATTTGGTTTTAATTGGTGTGGAAAAAACGTTCAAAATGTATCTTTGGTTCTCTTCACCATAGTATGAAGGCGCTCATGTTTGGTACTCTGAAAAAAAAAAGTTTTGGTTTTTACTGCCTTGTTCCAGCTACATAATTTTTATGGTGGTGGTGGGGAGGGAATAATATTTTTTATGACAAAGTACGCGAGAAACATTAGTTTCCACTCAGCCCTATTTTTTCCAGATAGATGTAGTTTACATTCAGGCTCATATAGATTCAAGTAAAGATGCTAATTCAAATAAAGAAAATAGATAAGAACGGTTTCAGTGAAATTCATGAATTTTGGAGCTCTTTAGCCCATTTAGTATAAAGTTATGCAAGAGCTTAAAATAATTTCCATTTAAGGTGTTTAACACAACAGGAATGAAGGTATTCTTTCATATCTTACATGCACAACGAAATTTTAAAATATATTTTTATACTCAGATATGTGATATAACATTTAGTAGAGCGGGCATTATAATAGTTTGCATACGTTTATGCTGCAGAATACTTAATTATTAATTTTTGATATTATAAAAGATATAATTATGGATTATTTTGTTGGAATAGATCCATTTTTATTTGGAATGAAATTTCGTTTCTTTATGTTAATTCGTGAAATCGGAAATTTAATGTACGACAGATGTGTTAATTCATATCTTACGAAATATTTCTTTTTTGTATTGTAAAACCAAACATTCAATGCTTTTCTTTTTTGAAAAAAGCTTTTCCTTATTTTTTTTTACTAACAAGAAAATCTTTTCAAAGATTAATATTCGAAAAATAATATTAAACCCTTCTTAATGTGAATATTTAATGGTGTCATGCGTGTTCACACAACTGACTAGAACTAAGTAGAAAACACTTTATTTCGTACAATACAATAACGTGCATTGGTCGATAATATCGATGACATCCAATTTAGCATGAGAAAAATATTTTGTTTAGAACATATCAAATGGTTTCAACTCTAGTTTCAACATCAACAATTACCCAAATAAAAGGACAGGTTTTAGGAAACAATGTACAAAATTAAAATATCATAATACAATATTAGAATATAAAGTAAAAAATTAAATTTATAAAGTAAAAAGAATTTACAAAGAAAAGGTTTTCTTCGGTGTTTTATTTTTTTTCACTCAAATTGACATGTTATAGTGTTAGAGTGTAATCTTTAACCCCAAAAACTTTGAACCAGTATAAATTTTTGAACGTATCCAAGAACCAACACATAAGTTGTAAACGAAAAGATGCACTTGGAGTTTTCGACAGGAAGTCATATGATTATAACCCTTTATTCATGGACGAATTTAAACAGGAACTTATGCCCTACATTCGGATAAACTAAAACCAGGTTAAGAATTTAAATCAAATTTCTCAGCTTAAATAAAACTATGGAATCATCTTAAAAGCACAGGATTAAAACATGCATCATCCTTAGAAAATTATATTGTTAATATCAAAGTAAAGGTTACAATTTATATCTTAAAATCTGCTTATGTTTAACAGCTCTTACAAACAAATAAATTTTACAGACCATTAAATACAAGCTTATTTATGAATAGGTCCAAATTAGCTTTCTGAATTGTTAGGAAGTTTTTTGTTTTAGATTTTAAGAATAGTAATCCTTGAAAATATTTCAAATTTTTGCAAAAAGTGGAATAAAGCTGCGATTAAAACGGAAGGAAATGTAATAAAATTTTCAAGTAACTGATTTTTTTTTAAATTACATTTTCTTATAATTTCACCTCTAACTCACGTTTGATTAAAAAAAACTGGTTATCATTAAAATGAGTAAGAAAAAAAAGTTCTTGATTTTGGAAACATATCATGAAATCAAAGTTTACAGGGTATTTTTTATTGCTTGGAAGAAAAGTAAGTAAAAGTTATAAAATTATGCTAGAAAATGAAGATTTCAAGAAAAAGAAAGAAACTGAAGATTTCAGGGAGAAGAAGAAAAGGAAAAAGAGTTAATACTTATTTCTTTGTATTTTATTTTAATAAAGAGGAAAGATAGGAAAAAAAAAGAATTTTAGTAGTGTTTACTTTTTTCCCAAAAGAGCATTTTTCAATGAATATTCATGATTTTTCATTTTTTCCACAATGTTTCTGAATTTCTAATTATATCTAATGTACATGTTTTACTCCAATAGTTGAGACCAATGAAAATGATATTTATATGAATATGGCATCCTGAATTCAATTTAGGCTAATAATTCTGTTAAAAGGATTGTTTCGTGATAAATATGTGTACTTGTATAATCATTTTTGCAATTATGTCTTCGTTTAAGAGCTTGCTTCAGTCTCATGTGTAAAATATGTCTAAATAAATAGTGTTTGTGTTCATTTGTTCCTGCCGTGATAATGATAACTTTAAACTACAGTCATTAAAATAATCGGTTTTATTAAATCTCATATTCATTAGAAATGTGAAGGGTGAAACCAGATATGCTTCATTGTGAACATAAACAATGAATTTAGATGTTGAAACTCAAAATAATTACGAAGAATATTATATTTTACTGTTAGCTCATAATCCGTAAGGAATTAAGCCAGCAATATTTACGTTTTGTATTTATGTAAAAGATATTTTTCGGATGAAAGTTAAAATTATTGATCTCCTACTAAAATTCAAAAAAAATTCCTACATTATAAAAAAAAATTGGAAATTCTAATTTTTTCTTTTACACATTTCCAAATATGCATTTAAACATTTTTGCTTTCTTATTAAATTCCTTTAAAATTGTCAACATCTTCAAAATTTAAATTTTAATTTCGATTTAACTATGGGAGGAGAAAGTGTTGAATTGTATAAGCAATTTTAAACAAGTACATGACTGTTGTATGACTTAAGAGCACATAGCAGGCTTTCTTATGCATTTAAAAATTGTTAATTTGAAACGCAAAATGGATTGAGAATACATCCATTAAACAGGCGTTAAATGAAATAACAAAGTATATAATAATGCAGTACGTTTATAAAATACTTTTGAATTTGTAAGATTAATTATCACCTTTCATACATTTCAAATGTCGTATTGTTTTATAACAATATTAGTTAAATATATTACAGATAAAGAACTCTTTACAGAAGATGCTTTGTAAGGCTGTTAATTATCAACGAACATTTCTTGTTTTGTAAATGTAGAATATATTTTAATTGTGCAATTGGTTTTCAAAGAGAAATTTTGGCAATTGTAATAATAAGTAGGAAAATATAAATAAATTATCATTTGTAATTATTTATATGATAATTTTTATTGTATGTTTAATTGTTTAAGAATGCAAAATAAAATATATGGTATTAATATAATGATTTGATTTAATGAATAATTATAAAAAAATCTGTGAACTGAAAAATGAAAAAAAAAAAAAAAAAAAAAAAAAACAGACTAGATGACAATATCAACAAATATAAAGATAAAAACAATGAAGTGCAAAGATTTCAGATTAGAGTAGAAAATACATCAATAAATTCATGTGTTATCCTCTTTGAATTTCCTAAAATCATCAAAAATAATTAAATTTATAAAGTAGCCACAAAATTTAATTTTCTTCGCTTAAGTTAGACTTATTTACTACGAAATATTTCATACGTCAGCAGATATGTTTATGAAATAAGAGACAACTATGAATAACAAAAGTAATAAAAATAACAATTGACATCAACAGAATTTGTAAAAATATATACAACAAAATATAAAATTAAAGTCATTCTACCAAAAGAACTTTAAAACAATACATTTGATATTTTTTTTTAAAATAGCCTTTCGAAAAAACAAAAGATAACTATCGAACTTTTCAATTATAAGTAGTATTAACTTTATGATAGTTTGGGGTTCGGTAATCAATTAGAACTTTACAAACTCTATAATTACAACTAATTTATTTATTAAACAATTTTATATCAATACAAATATTGCACTGTTAAATGCACAAAACTAATTTGTAAACAATATTACCAAATAATACTGAAAAGGAAAAAGTGTGTTACAAATGAAGCAATATCTATTGAATTGCCCGTCACATAGCAAGGAACGTTTCTTTTACATTCTGGAAGAAAAAAAAAATCAATTTTTTTGTTTAAAAAAAACAACAACAGATCAGCTCTCTTCTTGTGTCGTAATGAATAGAACGATGAAAATATAAAATCAGAATTATACACACATTATTTAAAATCTCTTCAACAGCTTTCTTTCCGGTCAGTTCTGTACACGTAAAGCTGTCGTCTGTCTGTGTTTGCGATTATCTATGTACAAGGGTTCCACCTCCGCAGCATTAGAAAGAGTCACTTATGAATGAATGTGAGATAGAAGTAAATGCAGAGGCCAGCAGAGCGGGGTTCCCATTGGTACGCTGGGTGTACCTTTATCTCATTTCTTTAGTAATACATGTGAAATATATTTTCATCGGCATCTGGCATTGGGTAAAAAAAATGCCTTTCATATCGAAAATTTTTGTAAGAACTTGGTGCTTGCGGATAAACATAAATTTCAAGTCATGCTGAAAAATGCATTCTCTTTTTTAGCGCTTTTAGAAAACATATTTTGACCGATAAGCCATTTGCTCACCAATGTGACTCATGAAGCCAATTTAAATGATTAATAAATTAAAATTAATCTTCTAATTATCTCTTGCAATTAAATCTACTAGTAAGAGTCAGTCTGGATGTTTTTAATTAAATAAAGGATTACACAGAACTTGAAGCTTAAATGGATGTCATCGAAAATAATATTTCGTTTTGATTAAATAAATTAATTTTTGTAATTTTTTTGTATAGTTATTCATTTTTTTCCCTAGTGATTAATAGGTGAAAAAATAAATATTCTTATAAATACTTTTTATAGTTAGTTTTCACTAGAGGATAATTCGTTTACACTACATATTAACGAAACAAACAATTTAAGTAAAAAGGCACCTTAAATATTATTTTGATCTATCATATTTTTAAAAAATAAATTCTGAAAAATTATCACATAATACGAAGTGAATTTTATCTCTTTTGTAATAAAAATGGATTATTGAGGCTCTAGGTTTCCGGTTTTTTTTAAACGTTTCATTTGATCTGCCCGGACAGGTTTTAAAAAATCTTAACAATAAACATTCATGATTTAATAATTAAATCACTTTACATGCTTAAAATTTTAATTTTTTCTAATAACTATCATAGTTATTTAGTCTGGAACTCTTCCCTAATGCAAATGGAAATAATAATCTCTAATTATATAAAACAATTTTAAGAAATTCTGAAACTTCTGTTTTTGAGAGACTTATTTGTTATCATTTTTACAGTTTGAATCTTAGTAGACAAAGAAAACAATCATAACTTGTTGTTTAGCATCTTTTATAAGTTTCGACTGCAAGGAGGGAAACAAAAGAAAAGCAGGTACCGAAATGGAAACCCCGTCGCGAATCAGACAACTGCTTCTCTTGCTTCACCTGAAGACCGACATGGATGCGGTGTGTTCGAGAGCTTTGCGTCTCAGCGAGGCGATGCTGGTGCCGCGCCACACGTCGTTCGTCTCTGCCGGTCCGACGGCGCAGGCGAGTGGCTGCGGCGGCGACGAGGACCCGGAGGATCCGCCGGGCGGGGTGGCCGAGACGGGCGCGAGTCCCGCCGGAGGAACGGAGTTGAGGCTCCCGTACGGCGACTGGTACATGGAGGAGCAGGCGCTCGTCGTTATGGAGGGTAATGAGTTGGTGGGAACCAGTTGAGACGACACCTGCACAGCCATATACTTGAAATGAATGAACTGGGAATTAGAATCTCTCAGCAAATCGAAGCTCTGAGTGCCAGACACGAGGCAATTCCCCTCAGGTGAGAAGGCAAAAATTAAAAAAAAAAACCACTTGATTAATTTAATTTGTCTAAAGGGAAGCATACGAAATGTGCAAAGATTGGGGGAAAAGAAAGAATATGTATAAAAACAAGTAGAAGGGGAAATTTTCATTGGAAAGTTTGTCGGCAATTTCACTTCAGTCGTTCATATTTAAGCTGAAGCTCCCGATATTTTTGTATTCAAACGAATTAAGAATTTGGATACTGAACCAGCTAACCCCCGCAAATTTTTCAAATTTCCATGAAGCTGTAGGTACCACCGATAAAATTACACATTTTGAGGATTTTAATTCTTATGCTCAAATAATTCCCAGCCTTTCGGAAAAAGAATGAACAGTTGGTAGGACGATGAGAGTAAAGGGTTAAAGTATATGCTATTAAATATTTATTTAAATTACTTTTCTTCAAAACTGTTTTCCTTGGAAAGAAAAAAGTTTTGCAAATCAAAGACATCTCATCGAATGCTTTGATTTGCAAAATATATTTCTCTGATAGAACGCATCATCTGCGGAAAGTGCAAATGTTTATGATCTCGTCGTTTAAAAAACGGTTGTTACATTTACGCCTATTAGTTGACGAAAGTCTTGACTGAAATCTTATATTAAAGAGGTTTGACGAACGTAACTTTGCTGACTATTAATGGATAACGGGGCTAGTCTTTCATACCTTTAGAAGTGATTCTCCATAAAATGACTGCACATTAAGAAGTGGAATTCTTTGTTTTAGCTCTTTGAGATCATTATTGCTGCCTCTCAATTTCTTCATCATCGACTTTTCTGCTTATACTGCCTTAGAATTGGTTTAACCGTGCATTAAGGTGCAGCATAATTCATTTTAATTATAGTCTAAGTCGAGAGGTGCGATTGCCCCATAACACCAACAGTTTAGGTACAATCTGTGAAAACTAAGCGGTCAGCATGTGCTTATCGTATCTTCCTGTACACCTGGATCACTGAATACTGAGCACGTGTACATAATTATGCCAATTAATTATTGTTTATGTAACTTTATATATAATTAAATATTAAAGGAAAAAGTTATTTTGATTTTTCAAATTATTGTTATATGTAAATTATTACAGAGCGACTATTATCGCCTGATGATGCAGTCTGTATTTTAGCTTCAATTCTCAATGACGCCACGTTTGTTTTGTGACGTTTTAGTGTTAGTAGATTGAATGCCCCTTTGATTGAAATCTTCTGCCAGAAAGCCGATGATAAAACAGATAAATAAAAAAAATTATAAGAAATTGCACTAATATTCTGGGCAGAAATGTAGTAATTTCGTTCTTCTTGCAAGGAAATCAATTTGGGATATTTAAATTTTAATTGAATAAGATTATTATTCGTAAGGAATAATGTCATTTCTTTACGTTTAAAGTTCAATTTTCTTTAGGAAACGCGATAAAAAAGTCATTAGAATGATATTGAGAGTTCAATGCATTTTTTTTATTCATAATTATTTTTTTATGGAATTCTTTTGATTTTTTTTTCATTACTTTCATATAATCCATTCATCCAGTATTAGTAATCTTTTCTAGCTTGCAAGAAAAAAAAAATGTGTGCGCGCGCACACACATGATTTATATTCATTTATTATTTTCTTCAGAATTAACTTCAGACTGAGGTTAGTTTAATTTCCTTGAGCTTCTTGATCATTTAATATGCCTGAATAGGAAACAAATGACATGATAACCACCTGAGTGAAACTGCCCAAATTTATCTGGCATTCAAAGCGTCTTATTGATTTGATAAAAAATAAATTGTAATTCATAAAATAAATTGTAATTTAAAAAATGCACTTTATAATAACAAATCATGACAAAAAGCGTTTTCCGCTTAAAGAATATATACTTAAATTGAACATAATTAAAGTGATACTGTACTTCATAATAAAATAATACTAAACTTAACTGAACTAAGAATCCTTGAACAGAACTTTGTTAGTTGATATTTAATGATTTTTAATAAGTTTCGCAGAACATTTACAGAGTGAATGCGTGCAGGGTTCATGAGTTCAGTACTGGCTCAGGTACACTAAAAAATATTTTTACCAAAAGAATAAAATGTATTCTTATATAATTCAGAAAGTTATGGAGCCTGCAATCACTACAATCAAGATTTAATGATATGATAATTCACAGTTCACAGATAATTCACAGTTCACAGTTCACAGATAATTCACAGAAAGTAAATAAAGACTTCTTTTATGTTAGTAATTTAATCCCCGATATAAATAAATTGAATAACAAACTGATTTATGACCGAAAAGAAGAGCCTTTTTTTAAACTGATTCGCCGATGTTGCATTTCATTTTAGCTACTCACATCTATACGTTGACAGTTTTGAGTTACATTTAGGTGAAAAATAAATCAAACTGTGAGATAATTTCCCTTTACGAAACACTGCATTAAATTTGTAGTAAAAAAACTATGAAAGTAAGTTTTTCCTTGATGAATAAGCTTTAGGATAGCTTGCTACAGTTAAATACTTTCAAAGAGTTTTACTTTTAAAATCAATAAGAAAATACATTGGATTTTCTCGCCTAAAGTTAATATCGAATTAGTATTATTTTACATTTCAATTCTTGATGGGGTTTTTCTGGTATTAATTAAACTCTCGAAACTCTTTGAAAGCGGAGAATTTGAATGAAAAATTTAAAACGCAAAAGCATTATTAGTATTACATTCTAAAATTTTACGCGCTACATTTCAGTGTTCACGGATGATTTCAAATAGTAGGAGCTACCATTTAATAAAGAATAACTTATAACAAAATTATGACTTAATGATAAGTGAACACAAGTTACAAGATATATTATAAGCGTATTCGCTTTTGTTATTAGATTTTAAGTCAACTTTACGCCGATTTAATTTACAACTTTAAGTTGATAAAAATATTTTAAGGAATTAAAAGAAATTCTTCTAATTAAATCTAAGATGTAAGGAAAATCAATTATATTGCGAAACTAGTTAAGTGCATCTATATAAAATAAATAAAAAGGCATTTTTCGTGAAAATACAATTATGAACCCTCGCCGAGTCAGTTTTGATACAAGGGCTCATTCTGCTCTTAGACACTGTCTGATTGTGTAAGGTGACAGCGTGCCACCGATTCAGTGTCACAATCAAGAAGAATCATTTTTTTTTAGTGTCAAACAGCAAGAATAGGTGAAACGAGAAATAGTGTTTTTACATGGAAAGCAATGACAGAGAGAAAGGGTGGCCCGAGCAGGCCGAAGTGAAGAGGGAATGTACCTTCTGGCATAAGTTCTTGGCTTTCTTCTGTTTAGAAACTCCCGTCCTGCCATCGATCGGTCCACATACCCGCTGTGGTGCCATTCCCACCGCCGAAATGGTTGTAGTTGGATAGGTAATTGGGAGTCTGCAACGATAGAGACACAAGTCCAGGCATTACGCAACTTATATGCAGCCTTCGGGCACAAGCATATAGAGAAACACACATAACAGACCTTAACAACTACTAAAGAGAACCCTTCCTGGGGGGAGGGAAAAAACACAACAGGAGGCTTCGTTGAAAGAAAATCGTTTCAGTTTTTAGCTTTATAAATTGACCGTTTTGAATCAGTGGTCTTGAAATAAATCCACTCCAGTTGTCTAATGCAGTGCTTCGCAAAGTTCATTATAAAGCGAATTGGTGTAGAGTTTTACCGAGAGATATTTTAGTATGCAAGTATTAAGTTTTCCATTCATTGTCTTAAGAATACTTCTGGAGAGAAATTTGAATTATGTATTTATAGAAGTATAATTTGAATTACAGAAGGAAATATAATTTGAATTATATATTTAATTTTTTAGATATTTAATTCCAGAATTTTATAGATACCGATTCTCATGGTTAACAATAAAAAAAATAGTTATTCAAATACTAATATTATTTACAAATAGCTACTCTCGCATTTAGTTCTTCTTTTTCTCAGTCAGGAAAAATAAAATTCTAATAGCGAAAGAAATAAAGTTTCATTGGAAAAGAAAGAAATCATACGTTTATAAATTAATTGTTCATAAAAATCACCCTAATTTTTAATACTATGTTAAGGATTAACTTATATGATACCGATCAGTTTTGTCATTTAGCTATAAAGCTGCATACAGATAATCATTCATTAAATGCTTAAATGAAAATCAATTTTAATTTTATTTAAAAAAAATTTTCATTGTTCTTAAAAATGATGCTAATTTTTTTTACTATTTGACGCATGAGTATTTAAAGCAAACTATTGGTAAGTAATATAAATTACCAGATTATATAACAACAAAATTTCGAATACTTTATAATAAAATGAATGTATCGTATCATGAAATCAAATGAAGCATTATTCATAACTCAGGTTTTTTTTTTTTCTGTACGTCACATGGCCTTTTTAAATTGATTTGTAAAAAATTTCATTCATAGCATACAATATAAAAGATGCAGAAAGGAGAATCCAGCGAACAACACTTTATTAAATAATAACACAAATAATAATACAATTTTTAAAAGCAATATTGTTTCCAATTTGGAAACAAATCAAAAACCTTTTGTAAAAAACCTTGGTATTTCAAAAAATGGACATTTCGGTTGCTGACATTATGTCCGTTTAAAATGGAATCGAACAAATTCAAATTTACCAACGAAAGTATTGAATTAATTTGGAGCTGGATTTTTTT
>JAPMOR010124431.1:8647-46154 GCA_026543865.1 Argiope aurantia | reverse complement strand
TCTTTTAATGGTGGTTTTCGGTTCAGTCTATTTTCTAAGGCAAAAAAACAGATGTATTGCTCTTTCTTTGATTTCCCCAAGAGTTTTGTCCTCTTTGAAAGGAAGGCTGACTATAAATCTGCCTTCATCATTTCGACAAACCGATTGTTGATAGAATTGCTCGCAAGGATCATATCTTTTTTCAACTGGGACATTCGGAGGGATATTTTCAATTGACCAGCATTTATTTAACTGGTCACACAAAGTTGAATGAACCATCGAGTCGGGCATTTGTCAAGTATAGATTTTTCCAGTTAAAATGTATCCCAGTTTAGTTGAAATTGCAGTTGGAGTTCCTGAAGGTCCAAAAATGGGAAGTCCATCCAGGAGGAGTGCATAAATATCTGCACCGAGCAAAATGTCAATTTGTTGCGAAATATAAAAATTTGGATCTGCGAGTATAAGATTATCCAAATGCGGCCAGTGTTGAATTTGAATATCGAAATTTGGGAGAGGTGAAGCCACTTTATTTACAACAAGAGCTTTAAGATTAAATAATTTAGATGAGAAATGAGGAATAAATTTTATCTGACAACTATGTAATGCAGTTTCTGCACTAATCCCATTAATACCGGTTAATTTATGGTTTGTATTTTTTAATGGTAAATTTAATTGATCCGCTAACTTTTTTGAAATTAATGAGAGCTGTGATGCATTGTCAATTAAAGCTCTGCATTCAATAAATTTTCCCGAGTGATCTTTCACTTTAATTACGGCCGTTGAGAGAAGAACAGAACTATTTTGCTGACTCGTTTGAAGCTGAAGTCCATTAGAAACAGCTACGACATGCGGATTACTGCCCGTCTCAGTTGGAAGATTTACGTTATATTTATGAAATAAAGTGTGATGTCGATTTTTGCAAACCTTACATCCGATATTTAATTTGCAATTATCCCTCTTATGGTTTTTGAGAAGACAATTCTTACAACAAATTCCTTCTATTGCTTTCAATCGTTCTTCGATTTTCATTTGGTTAAAAACAGGACATTTATAAAGAGGATGATTTGAATCTCCCTGGCACAAAAAACAAGAAAAAGAATCACTTTTCCCCTCAGTTACGCTATGAACTATTCCTCTTCTTGCCCGGTCTGCCACCCTTCGACTAAACCGGTCCCCCTTTTCAGTTTGACTACATTTTAGACCATCTGGAAAGAATTTCTTTTCAGGGGTTAGGTTCCCCCGCATTTGTTTATGTTTGGCTGAGCTACGACTGTCTAGAGATCTCGCCTCCCTCTCGAGGAAGGCTTTAAAAGAATTCAGCGTCGGAAACGCATCAGGGTTCAAGGTCAAATCCCAGCGGTGAATTATCTCGTCGTCCAGTTTCGAAACGCAGTGATTGATTATAATCAGCTCTGTTAATTCATTTACTTCTAAACCCAAAACACTTAAATTTGTAATACATTCATTACAATTATCTAGAATCTCGAATAGTAGTTTAGATGAATTTGCGTTTTGTATTTTTAGATTAAATAACTTATTAATTTGGCAGTTAGCTAACTGACTTTCGTTTTCAAATCTTTCGCATAACAATTCCCAGCAATTTTTTAGATTTTCTTCCCGAATTGCAAATCCACGAATTAATTTTGCGGCATTACTTTTGGTAGATGCGAATAAATATTGCAATTTGTCTATTTTGAATAATTCTGAATTATTAATTACCGTTGCTTGAAATAATTCTTTGAAGGATATCTAATTTTCCATATCTCCATAAAAATGAGGCAATTCAAGTTTAGTTTTTTTTTAGAAGCCTGAATTTTGGCATTTGAGCTAACAGCTTGACTTTCCGTTTTATTTTTAGGTTTAGTGTTTTCCAAAAGCACGGTACACTCAAATAACACATCCTGAAAATCCAAATAATTTTCAAGTTTCTCTTCACTATCATTAACATCTAAATTCGAAAACGAATTTTCTAGTTTTTGTTCATAAGTATTGACTTTCATTTTTAGCACATTGAATAATGCATCTGAACTATCTGCGTTTTCAACTGCATTTTTAATTCTCTCCTCAATTCTCTCAATTTCTTTACAGACATTACTGAAATTTTGAATTGCTTTTAAGATTTTCGATTTGGAAGTCATTGTCCATAGGGCTCTCCGGCTCGACGGACCAAAAATGTTGATTTAATTAAGGATTTAAACGACTCAGAATCAAAAGAATGTATTAATTCTAGTCAGACTCAAATAAAGGAATATTATGACAAATAAAGGAATGACTCACCTCATCCAAGTCTCGATATTTATTTGACAGCGATTCATGGGCATCCAGAATAAGAATGAATTATAGATTTAAATACAGCGAATAGATTTTTTTGTATACAGCTTTCAAGCTACACATTTTCGAGCGTGTGTACAGATAGCACCCGTTTCATCCAAGCATCCCCTAAGAATACCAATCCCTAAACAACAACAAAAGTTCAATGCTCTGGTTTTTTCATTGCGCCATCTGTTGGCGTTCAGGTGAATCACCAATGAGCACCGTACAGCTATCGATTCAAGAAGATTAAAAATAAAATGTTGTTGCTTCTAATGGCAATTGTCATAGACAAGTCCACTGACTTTAGAAGTCAGTGATTTTAAACCAAGGGTGCGTCACTTGTTTTTTCAGTAGTGCCATCTAAGGCCAAGAGTACGGCTTAGCTACACACACGTCACAACCCTTTTTATGGGGCGGACTTCATTCATGCATTTCATTCACTCATCCACAGATCGTAATTTAGACCTGAATTAGAGAACGATCCAGTATACCCAGTGGTATTACTCTCAATATGGAGGACTTTGTGACTACGACAGATTTATCCATGCGCCAGCCACCACACACACGGAGAGTCTTCGACCGGCGGGGTTCGAGCTCGCAACCCAAAGGACGCGAATTCAACGCCCTACCAACCAGGCTATCTCGGCCTTTAAAAATAAAATGTAATGTTTAAAATAAACGACCACTATAATTACAAGAGAAAAATTAAATGAAAAGCATTGACTTGTTATTTTGGTGATAGTTTTAACACCAATAAATTTAACAAATGGAAACACAATTTTAAAATTTAAAATTAGACAAAATTTAAGATAAGCCAATAAAGGTTTCACTTATAAAGTTTTAAATGATATAATTGCAAAACACATCAATGTAAGTTCTTTATTGTCATATTAACAATCTGTTCTGCTCCGGTTATTAAATTTATATCTAAAATATTCGTTTTAAAAGATTCATGGAAATTAATTAATTGAAAAGAGAAAAAAGTTAATATGTATCAAATGTACGATTAATGAATAAATATTTCACCGGTTTGTACCTAAATCGCAATAATTGCTTTAATGATCGTGCGGGAATCTTGTTACTTCCGACAGTTAAACTGTTATATTAGACAAGAAATTATCACGACATATATTTTTATAACTGTTTCGATATCCAATTCAAATTGAATTGATATTCAGAATTAAAATGTTCACCATATTCAAATGCATTGAATATCAATCTTTGTTCCTAAATTTTTGTTCTTCAACTTTGTTCCTATCCCTGTCTTGAATAGTTGGCAACGGTTAGAGATATTTTCCCAATGGGAATTGAGACTTGATTTCCCTCGGGTATAAATTTTGGAGAGTCAGCCTGCAACCCCCTTTTTCATTGATGTGGTGGCATCATCAAATTACGAGACCCTTCCAAGTCGTAAATGTGACCCTGTGTAAAAAGAAGAAATGCTCATGTTGTCTCAGCTTCGTTTACTGTCAATGCTTCTGAGCATTATTAAAATGATTTTATTCGCTGAATGCGCACATTTTACTTAGGAGGACGAACACACAAGAGAGTCAGAACTGTATATTTTTTCTAGCATTGAATTAAATTTAAAAAATAATTAAAATAAAGCATGAAATTTTCTTATATATACAGTGGTTTTCAAAATTGTGGACACTTTTGAAAATCGTTATGTTTTCTAAATTTGTATGCTTATATAAAATGTTACATTTCACAAAATTTAAACTTTTGTATATCATTTTAAAGAGAATTTAATGCTGATTTCAGTACAAAAAGCAAAATTTAAATATTTGCTATACAAAAAAGTTATTCTTACTTTAATCTGAATAATAAACACAGTGATAAAGTGGATTGGAATTTCTAACTTTCCTGTCAAATGACTATTCTTGTTCTAGGAAGCAATCAAATGTTAATAACTGCTAGCAGAAGATGACAGCATGTTTAAAGTTGGAACAAGTCATTATTGGTCTTTTTTGTGTAAAAGGAAGACTGTTTTTTATGTAATTAAATTGCAAGTTAGAAATTTTGTTAAACTTTTTAATATATATTTGGAATTGTTTGGAAATATTTCTAATATTTAGTGAAGAAGCAATGACATCAAATGAAAGAATAGATTGTACATCTAAAGAGAGAACTACGATTATTGTGTTATAAAAATGTGGTTTTCCTATGCTGAAATTACAAGACAGGTGGGTGGTTTAGTAACTACATCAGGAGTCGGAAAGTTTTGTTTACGATATCAGGAGACAAATTTAATAAAAATAACAAAGAAGGAAATGTCTGGAAAAAGATGCACCACATATATTCATGGCAAAAGAATATAATGAGTATGTCACCAAGATAGAAGAAGGCCATCAGCGGCCACCAGAAGTCAATTGGATGATGATACTGACATTTATGTCAGTTCAAGAACAATCAGGAGAAGATTATTAGATGTTGGACAAAGAGTTAGAATTCAACTAAAAATTCATCATCTCAATTTACAGCAGTGTATAAAAAGATTACAGTGGACAAAGGAACACATTAAATGGGCAGATGATCAGTGATATAAAGTTATACGGAGTGATGAAACAAAGATATTGTTGTTCGGTATTGATGACTAAAATATGCAAGACATAGAATAGGCGAAGAGCTACATCCTGACTACATTATGGCAACTATAAAGAACTCAGTTATTATTATGATTTGGTCATGCATGTCGGCAGACGGTATTGGTCTCTTTCATGTTATCGATGGGACATTAAATGCAAGAAAATACATTGACACTTTTCTAGAGCCAAAACTTACACCTTCCATCAGTGATCTCTTTCCCAACGATGCATCATTTATTTTTCAGCAGGAATCAGTTCCTTACCACACAGCAAAAATATCGAAAGAGTGGTTTAGTAAAAAGAGCATTGAATTGTTATCATGGCCAGGAAACAGTCCTGACCTCAAAATTATTGATAATTTATGGCACCGTTTGAAAACTATTATACATATGAAGCTTTCATCAAGTAAAAGAGGATTAATTGAGACTATAACGGTTTCCGGGCATCATGCAGTAATGAAAGAAGAGCTTAAAACTCTCATCAGCTGAATGGAACATCAGTGTGAAGCTGTAATAAAAAATAAAGGCTATCCTACTAACTACTGATAACTCATTGCAGTCATCAGCATCTAATGTATCGCGATAATTGTTGCTCAGAACTTTTTTGTATTACAAATATTTGAATTTTGCTTTATGTATTGAAATCAGCATTGAATTCTCTTTAAAATGATATGCAATAATTTGCATTTTGTGAAACTTTACATTTTCTATAAGCATACAAAGTTAGGAAACATTAAAAATTTTCAAAAGTGTCCACAATTTTCGCCACCACTGTATATATATGTAATGATATTTCAACTCCAATTTCAATTGAATTAATTTTCAAGATTTTATCTTAATTTAGCCCATAGTAACTTTATTCTTAAATATTCTCTTATTTCGTGATCCAATTCCACTTTCTCTACTTAATTAATTCAAGAGAAGCTTTATAAAATTGCTGAATCGACTAAACGCCGATACTTTCACACGCTTGGCGTGAAGGGGTAAAAAAAATGTCCAGTAAGCACATTCTTTTTAAAAGATCCCTGTGTTTCCTTTACATGTGATTGACATGCGTCAGAAATCCCTATCAAAATCTTATTAATATATTAGCACTATAAAATAATATTTTCCCTATCCATATCTCATGTTATATAAGAGGAGGGATAATTTATTTCTCGCTTCTTCCCCACTTCTGTTTTTGCAACGCGCTGTGGCGGACGCTCAATGTCCGCGTCTTTGCTTGTAAATAATAATGCTTTCCCGATGGATTAAAAAGAACTTAAAAATGTAAAAAGTCTCTTCACTGTCTTCAAACTGCATTCTGCTTCACAACAAATAATGTTACATATATATATAATATTAAAAATACTTAGCCTTCCTATTGAAAGATGCAATTTTTCTGAAACATTCGGGATACTTTCAAAATATTTAATGACGGTAAAAATAAAAAGTATATTTTCAATATGAAAAAAAAAAAAGATAAAAAAATTCCCACGCTTTTTTTTTTCGAGGAAGGAAGAGTTCGCGTTAAATCATAAGACTGACAGTCCTTAAATTTCCCGAAACAATCTATGATTTGAATATTGTAAATATTAACGCATCATACATAACACAAATTTATTATACACAACATGCATTTGATTATAACGCATTTAAAGAGACCAATACTTCAAAATTTCCAGGATGAATAGGTAATTTGCTATATTTAAATATATGTGAATTCTCCCCCCCCCCCACCTTCCACCGAATCTAAGTAGTATTTGCGGTGAAAAAATTAGGAAATAAAAAATTTTATAATCTAGTATGGAAAAAAAAAAGTCCAGCAGAGAAAAGGTTAAATCAGAGACTTTAATTGTCAACTCTTTGGCTTTAATAAGTGTTAGTATTCGCATAACTGAGTTCACTTTAATAAAAATTCCACCATTTAGGTAACATTAATTCTTCTTCTAATGAGTAATAAATACCAATCGCTTGATTTTTGCAACCTTTTTTTGTAATATATATTTTCATGAAAGCTAATGCATAAAGCGTATTTTTTAATTGCTTTTTTTTTTTTTTCGTCTATGTTGGAAATAAATCCTAAAAATAATCTCAAGTTTTTTTGGGTTTTTTTTTAGCAAGTATGTTTTTAGAAGATTTCAACTGGGTGAATTCAAATAGTTATATATTCCTTATTTACTATGGAATTTTTTTTAAAAATAAGAATTCATAAATGTTTTTTTTTATTTAAAAATATTAAATGAATAAAAAAATGGCAAGCTACAAAATTAAATTA
This sequence comes from Argiope aurantia, assembly GCA_026543865.1. NCBI lineage: Eukaryota > Metazoa > Arthropoda > Arachnida > Araneae > Araneidae > Argiope > Argiope aurantia. The sequence continues at coordinate 39,018 of JAPMOR010124431.1, read as the reverse complement.
TCATTTCATTTTTTATTATTTTTTGTTATCAAATACGTTCAATTTTTTTAAAAATTAACACATATTGAAAATTACAGAATGAATTCTCTTTAAATAATTTTAAAAAAAAATAGCACTGAATAAATTATTTATGATAGCTGAGAAGAACTATATTTTTAATTCTAAAAAAAAGCGGCATTTGTTTGTCCCGATACTTGAGAAATGTGTATAGAAGCTGGAATCTTCAAAAATTCAGCAAAAAGAAAATCTCGTGAAAACAAAATACTTTAATGGAAATGTAGACGGCAAGAAACGAAACAATATCATCCCTTCTGCCCAAGGTCAAGAGTGGAGTCAATGTTACCCCCTTTTGTCGGTGCGTGGAATGGATTGACATTTCTTGTTCAAGGCAGCTTTTTTTTTCCCCCTTTATCTTATGTTAGCTGAGAATTATTGACTTATGAGTCGGTTAGCCAACGAAAGGAAAATTGGATCTCACGAATCTGCAAACAAATTTGAAATTAATCATCAGAGAAATTTTCTGAAGTTTGACAGAAAGTTCATTTTAATTATAATGCATTTTACTGCATTATCCTTGTAAATCAAATAAATAAAACACAATTGCTCATATGTTCCCGAAAAAAAAGGAAGGCATTTAGATCTCGGTATACCATATCTCCCTCAGTTAAAAAGAAAATTCAAATCATATGATTTTGCTAATCATATTGCATTTTATTTGGAACAAATGGTTTTAATATTTCGTGTTTTTTTTTTCCCAAGGTTTTATATTTTTTTATATCTTAGAAATTTCTAGAATATCACAACTTTTGAAATTATTTATATTTAGTCTTTCCATTCATAGTTATTTCCCCCCTATGTTGGTTTACTCTTTTCATTTAGTTACTTTCTTTTCTTTTCTTTTTTTTCTGAGTAAAAGGGGAAAAAATTCTGAGCAAATCTGCAATGAAAATAAAATTGCTGCCGATGCTGCACTACGATATAGGTTTTGAGGCCCCCCAGGTCTCAAGTCACGAAGCGACCACCCCCAACGTCTGTGCGGAAATCCGCCACTGCTTGTTGATAATAAGTAATCTGTATTTTTAAATTTTTTTATTATTTTCTACTTTCTAGTCTCGAATACGTTTTTTCATTTCTCTTTATAATTGTTTTTAAGTGTGGAATTAAGAATCAGGTGAAGCAACCCTTAATGAATGGAAATTTAATTCAGATTAACCTTAAAATTATATTTGTAGAGGGACGAGACTCTTTATTATGTGTTGTGCCATGGATGAAAGAATGAGTTCAGTTTCAGGAACTACTTTTTATTAGCGGGTTAAGTTCCACGGCACAAACATTTAACACAAGCATATTGAAGAATAAGGCATAGAACAAATACACACGGCAAGCAAAGACAACACAAGAGACAAGAATGAGGAATCATGGGAAAGCATGTCTCTTGATAGGTGGCTCTAGTAGCGCCACCTATGAAGAAAGGAGAAGGCAGTAATTGTAACCGCTACATATTTTATTTCTGAAATTATTAAAATATTGTATTGCAATTAAAAGTGCAATATTACTACTTAAATACAATATTGCCATTTATGGTGATTAGACTATGGTTTTTAGAATTTTCATAACATTAATCTATTGTTAACGACAGATGAATTGTATAATCTCAACTATTGTATTTTTATTATATCAAGACAAATGAATAAAAAGCTTTAGCTAAGAGCTATTTATGTTTTATTTCAAAAATTCATTGATTATTTCCCTTCGACAATTCTTCCTTAACAGTTCACTTATATATTATTCGTACTTGTAATGTGTTCCAAAATTTTTTGTACGATGTTGGTTTCAAAATATCATGAGCATTTCGGCATCCACTGGAATCATTTCTCACAGAATATTTCCACATCGTTAGAATCTTCAAAATTTCTTGACTGATCCCATTTACAAAAAGTTAATAGATTTTTTTTCTTCAAAATTTTGCAAAGAAGAACCCGCGAAATTTTCAATTGCACTTCAACGTTATGTTGGCTCATTTGGGGCAAACTTTCAGACCCGTCACTTGAATTATTTCAATGTGCAAATAATTTCGCTTCTTTTATCCATTTTAATATTGCATTTTCTCACAGTTAGCAAAGTTTTATTACTGTTCAGATTTTAATCCACGCCTAGCAACTTTTAAATTAATGTAGAATACTCAAGTCCAAATAAAAGACATTGAACCATCGTTTCACGAGGAAATGACTGCCAGTTGTTTTCTCATAAGTGAAGCGAAAAATTTTACGAATGTCAATCTTTAGTTATTTGTTGTTGTTGTTTCTTATGGCACTTGCCACGGACAAGCCCCGCTGTTCAGAGACAGCCGATTTAATCCGGAGGGGGAGCGTCTCTTGTTTTTATAGTAGCGCCACTTAGGGCCAAGAGTACGACTTACCTACTCACGCATCACTCATTCGCTTGCACAACCCCTTTTTACAGGAGGGCACATTCACACATCTCACAGATAGAACAACGAAAGAACAACCATGCCCAAACCGGGACTCGAACCCGGGACGCCCAGATCACGAGGCAGACGCGCTACCCCTATGCCAGGACGCCGGCTTAGTTATTTGTTGTTAAGTCTACAGAATACCCTGAAAATTACATTTCATTTTTTATAGCTCATATGATTAAGAAATTTGGCTAAAAATTTTGGATCTGTCGTCCAAAAAGTTTTGAAATTTATTCCATTTTGGAACTGTTTTTGTCTTAAAATGTCATTGCTAAAGGGGCGTGGTTAGTTACGTTTTCATTTCCAAGCACTTCTCCTTTATTAAAATTTATTTAATATATTTTTTTTTTACTCACAAGGAGAGGGCACAAGGTTGAAAATTCAGTTCGGGATGAGATTTTTTATGACGGTAGTATACATTTAGAATGCTCACTCACGAAAATATTCAATAGCCAGTCAATTTTCAAAAAATAGCCCTCAAACTTTCTACATAGTTTATATATTAAAATTGATTCGCCGTTGTCGATGCTGGAATAGTATAGTGTGGTTAAGACACTGGCATAGCAAGCAGGAAACCCGTGTTCGATTCTAAGCTAGCATTATTTAATCTTTTTCTTATTTATTTCAAATTAATTTAATAATTTATAAACACTTTTAATTCATCTATTTTTAATACAAAAATAAATATTTATTCGCCTAATTCTTCGATTATAATTTAATTTTTAGAAAAAATATATTTATAAACATGAATGACTCTTTTTAAATATTCAGAATAACTTACATTAAATTAACATTTTAATCGATTAACAGACGTCAGAAAGAACATATAACTCTAGAACGTCCGTCGGTATCGATTGGACGCCGGAGTCTGTTGAGTTTGTTCTCCTTTCCGTATTTTAGCAGGGAATTTGAAAATTTTTCGTGACTCCATGGTGATTACACAGAAAAAGTTTTGTGGTTCTAGGTTAGTTAGGAGAGATTTTAGAACTAAATTTACCTAGAACGTCCTCTGGTGTCGTTTCGACAAAAAGGCAATTTATCATTACAAATAGCTGTCGTTTAACAAACGATAGTTCGCTAAGTAAAATAAACTTCCCAAAGTACATTTGTTTGGCCTTGAATGCAGTGTTATTTGGGTTCAAAGCGGAAATGAATCAATTATACTAAAATTGTTGTGTATAAGTGTTTTCGTTACATAGCGTTTACTTATCTGCTCATAAAAAAAGATTCCATTCGATTTTCGAACCTGGTGCAGAGCAGACACCCTGAAAGGATGGCTCGTAGAGAAGGTCTAAACCCTGATGAAATTGCTAATTTGTTGCGAAAACTTTCTGAGAATGAATCGGATAGTTGTGAACTGTTTTGTTCTAATTTAGATTCCAACGAAGACGTAAGATTGCACGAAAGTGACTGCGAAGAATCTGAAGAAAGTGCAGGTGAAATTGATAATAATCCAGTTTATTTTATGTATTTTATATTGCGGTGTCGAAACAACGCCGGCAGACGTTCAAGGGTAATCGAAATCCTGGACGTTCCCGTGTTAATCCAATATAAAAATAGGCTTAACCGCCATATAAAATGGGAAGCTCATACCTTGCCTTTCCAAAGTATTATATCACACACATCAAAATGACGACAAAGAACATGTTTTACTAAAGTTTTTAATGCTCTGATGAAATTCAAATTGACTCATCATAACTTTAAATAGCGTGCCTTTTCCACTGTTAAGGTAATTGGAAAATAATTGCTTTCTTTGGGCATTAACTCCGAAATTATATTTGGTCTTCAGTTTTAGTTCGTAATAAATAAACTTTTCAATTTACATCCATAGTAATGAATAGCACTTTAATTTAAATACATTCATCGTTCGTTTTTTTTCTATTGTTTCAAATAAATAATACACTTTTTTTGTTTTTGAAAAAGAATGACATATTATATTTGTGGTTTAACAACTTATAAAATCAATAATTTAGGCGAAATGTTAGTAGCCAAAGCGACTAGTATTATATTTAAAATTTAAAATGCGATTATTTAAGACTACCGCAGGATTACATTTAGTGCTAATATTATATATATTTATTTCTCTCATAAAAAGTGCATAGCATTACAGATTGCAAGCATATTAATACTTTAACATTTGGTATTAATAAATTATAATCCAATAAATATTCCAGCTGTTTTTCCTGATATTAAAATATAAAAGAGATTTTAATGAAGATTTTGAGGCCATCAGTTAATGAGTATATTTTACAGTGGAAAAAACCTTAAAATTAATTTCTTCTTGATGAATGTAGGATATTTCTATTGGTATAAATGTATTAATATAGAAAAAAAAAGCTTCCACATGTTACTCAAATTAGAATTATTATTACAATAATAGATTGCCAACACTGTGTGGGTATTTTTTCTTATAACTATTTTTACCAAGAAGATCTATTTGCCTTTAATGTCTATTGCAGTATGTCTTTTTAATACCACCATCAAAGTATCACTTAATCTTTCGGGAAAATTTCATTAAATATTAAAATTAAAAAATATCAAAATTGTGCTCTAAGAAACATACAAAGGGAGGATTGATGAAAGTTACATTAAAACAGAAATAGATTCTGTTTAAATTAAGAAAATATTCGTCGAATTTAAATACAGGGTACAATCACAAAAAGAATCTGGAGAAGGGCCGCACTGACATGGTTCGGAATCCCGATTTCTAAACCCAAAGGTTCTGCGTCAAGCATCGGTCACATTCACGTTAAATCAATTGCACTAATGGGTCAATTGTCGCCTCACTAGTACAGGTTTGGGGTCGTCCTCATCATCCGTTCACAGCTCATTCATAATAACCAGGTTCATCATCAAAAATACCCATCGTGTAATTTTAATTACTTTAAAACTAAATTGGAACTTTTACATTTCTTTTGTTATTTTATTCATTTTCAAAATGTTACTTTTATTGTATTTTATGAAAAGATTTCATCATTAAATTAAAATTCATTTAAAATTAAACACTTCGACAACTGAAATAAATCGGTTTCCATACTCACTGGATCTAACACTCTCTAACTATTTCTTGTGGGGCGCGTTGAAAGATTTTGATTTTAGGAACAATTCTTCTACACTGGACGAACTTTATGTATGTCCACATCCGTTGGCATTCTATAGCATTATATTTCATTCTTTGTATGCCTCATCTCCAAGCCTAAAAAGATGAGCAATTTTAATCAATTTAGATATGATTGCAATGATTGATTCTAAAGCTCAGTTAGCCTTTTTTTCGTACTTACCGATTTGAATATAGCGTATAGTGCCATCTAGTGGAAACATAATTAGTAATTTTGAAATTTTTGCATCATTCTTTTATGGCTTTAAAAAACAATGTACCGATAGTTCGAAATCCATCGATTGAATTGCAATTTTATTTTAAAATGAATTGTTTTTGTTAACCACCTGTTAGCCAGGCCTAATGTTTATCAAATATTTTAATTAAATATTTCAGGTTAGTTGCTGTTAATGGTAAACTTGATAAATAATTTTTTTAAGTATTTTGAAACATATGTTAATTATTTGTATTTTAAATATCCTTACAGCTCACTGTGCAAGCATCTTTCTAATTTTCTGTGATCGCACCTAAAACGTAAAAATGCTGAAAATAAAAATGTTTCGGTGCAAATATGAGATTAGAAGAATCATTCAATGTTAAGTTCATTGTGTCACACTGAATATGTTCCATAAAACGTGATGCCTAAGAGGATGGAAGCAAAAGAATTTCATCGATTCAGCGAAAAATTTTGATGTGCTGTATTAAAGAAAGCAATTTCCACGCAAGAAGAATTACAGTGTGTGTTCATATATCAAATTAAATTACGGAAAAGAACAACGTTATTTAAAACTTTTGTATTTAAAATTACAATTAAATAAAAAAATTGAATTAAAAATTTGAAAAATATTTTATAATTATCTTTAAGCAGAATATTCTCAGCATAGAAAAACAAGCCTTATCTTTGTGATCTCAACATCAAGAATAGAAGAAAATTTCTGCATACAATATTAATAGCAACAATAGAGACTATCTCAGTTTCATTAAAAGATTCTGTATATTAGTATTAGTATTATATTCTGTATATTCCTCTTACATTAGTCTTATTTGCTTCAATTAGATTAGGAAAATCTTGTGGAATCGATTCTTTCGCATCTCTTATATCTTAGGGACATAGTATTGAATGTTCTTCTGGGAGTCGAATTGCAATAGGTGCGCTGGCTGATATTTTACGGCAGAGACTTTGACGTTGGCTTCCGTAAGGAGATTAAGTTGATCTTTCCAAGGTCCCAGAAAACCAGTTTCGTTGCAGTTTATACAATCAGGATTTTTTTATCTTTTTTTTTATTTTCTATTGCAATCCCTGGTGGGGTATTGACCCTCTGATTTAATATGCATGTAATTTTGCAGAAACAGTTTTTGAAGAATGATCATAATTGAAGTTGAAGGAAATTATGGCAATATTTGATCTTCTGTTTATACTTAAATTTTCAGATAAAAGAGATATTTCAGGTTTTGGGCACTTCGGTGATTGTTTCTTTTCTTTATATCTATGAGAAAATGGCGAGGGAACATTTTTTCGGAAATTTTCGTCTGATTAATTCTGACAAAGTAGAAATTTTGTTTTCTAAATTTCTTAGGAATTCTTCTGTTTCAGAGACTCAGAAGTTCTTTACTGACTATTTTCGGTTGTTCTATGGATAATTTTGAAATGGTATTCACTTAAGTTTTCATGTCTCAAAAGTCTTCACTGTGTTCTTTTTATAATCGAAAATGGTTTTAAAAAGTTCTTTTTAATGTTTTCTGTTTGAACTGTCCTGTGCATTCCTTCTCTAACGTGTAAATATATTGTAGCTCTGGAATTCGATACTAGTACATTTTATCATGACAATATCTGCATCTGTTGGATTGTGGGGCGATTTTATCTTATAATGAATGAAATGATGATTTGAATATTATTCTAACGCAAGATCATTTTATAGGAAGTACTGCACCTGTGAATGAAATGTGAAATGAGGGTCTGTCAGATGGAACATCTCTTTCTTGTTGCTGTGGTTTTATATAAATTCACTGTCAAAGTAAAAGATGTCTTTTCACTTCAATCATCTGAAATGTTTACCCTACGAAGAGATTTGGAGTTCTTGGAATGCTGTTTATAATTTCGTTTTGCACAATGCCTTTCCGGTACAATCATTTTGTTTGATCAAAGAATACGTAGCATCTCTTATATCACTCAAGTATGGAGCCGAAAGTTTTAAGAAGAAGCAACGTCTGTAAATTTCATGTTTCCCGTCACTCTAGTGCTGCAAAACCTTTAATAAGTCAATTTGTCGATTTGCGGAAGAACGTGGGAAATTCCAGAATTCAAAGTCTTAAACATTTGAAGGGTATGAAACGGAGTGGCAATATATTTCTCACCAAGTAGTTTTTGCATAAAATGTTCTTACGTGTTTTGCATTTATTAAGCTAATTTATAAAATGGAAAAAAATGAAGGAAAAAAAAAGATAAGCAGAGAGTGAAACTTACATGAACATTTTATTGGAATTGTTCCGTACAAAATCAAGTTGATGTGGAATATCTGATGTAGTGTTAATTATGAACAAGTAGAACTAAAAATATTGTACTGTATCTTTCAATTAAATATTTTAAGCATAATTCGATGCTGAATCCTAAATTAAATATTTTAATGTATAAAAACATGGTAGATATTCAAGCTTTGTTACTTCATCATCCATACGCATCATTTATTTATTATGTGCATGAACTTACTTCACGGAATCATATTAAATGAAGTCACATTTCCACAATCACTGTTGTCCAAAAGTTAAAATCAACAGTGCTGCAGAAAGTCTCTGTCGAAAGCTTGAAATTAAAAAAAAAAAATTTACTCATAAATAGTCTCAGGGTTTTAATTTCTGAACGAGATAGTGAATTTCTTGCATTTCATTAGTATTAACAGGGGTGTTTGTGCTCCGGGGAAACCCCGGAATTCCGGGGATTTTGAACTTCGATACCCGGAAATTCCGGGGATCGTCGTTCAAAAGGAAGTAGGAATAATAATGAATTATTTATTTTGATCTGGGTAAATTTGTTTGCTTTGAAAGCAGAAAACGCAAGGTCAGTGTGTATGGTGAAAACTTTTCCTTTCTTTCTCCAAAGTCAGTGATAATGCGTGAAAAGGGGGAAAAAACTTTTTTGTTCTTTCCTTATTGCGAATTATGACTCATTCTCCCGGTTCTCGGACATTCTCTTCTGGATTCTTTTCGGCAAGTAGGCGCGGCAGGAAAAAAAAGGAAGAGACTTCGTTCGACCAGATGTGCGATCACGTGACTCTGGGTTCAAAGGTCTTATCTCTCCTTAAATAGTAAGGAGAGATAAGACCTTTAAGTAAGCGCCAATAAGTAGAGAAGGGGGATTTTTTGCCGTATTAGCTATTTGTCATTGATCGCTTCACAACTTTTTTTTTTCTCCGCTGTGTAAAATTTTCGTTTCATTTATTGATGCACGTGTAAATTTTTCGTTTCGTTTATTGAAATATTTTTTTATTTATGTACGCAAGAGAATTTCACTATGAAATTTCTCGATATAAATAGTGATATTATACAATTAGAAGAAGGTGTCCGGAATGCATTTAGGTGGAATTGGATTGAACGGAGAGATGGTAATGGGGATACCATCGGCACATGGTGCAAGAAAATAAATGTTGCTGGACAAGCATATTGTGTTTTTTGTAACTCACTGCTGAAGTATGGTGGGGAAGGATTCAAGGCTTTCACAAATCATTCTAAAACTGTGACGCACATAAAATATTCAAAGTGCATTAGACATTCAATGACTTTAAGTAATTATGCTAATTCAAAAAATACTGATGACTTACTGGAGACTGATGCTCGGCCATTGGATATAGTGACAAGAAAAGCACGCCAAGAGGTATTAATAACTTCGTTTATCGCCGAGAATTCTCTTTCTTTCAATGTAGCTCCCAATTTAATTGAACTCTGCAAACAGTTGAGCCGCGATCAGACGGCACTAAACTCTTTGGAAATGTCCAGTACTACTGCATGTTATAAGATGAAATATGGGCTCGCAAAAACTATTAAGGAAAATATCATTAAAACTTTAAAGGAGACTCCATTTTCTCTAAATTTGGATGAAAGTACTAACAATGCTCAAGAAAGTATACTGGCAATATTGGTGCAGTTTTATGACAACAATCAAAATGAAGTTGTAGTTCATCATTTTGCATCTCTAAAGATGGAATCTTGCAATTCAGAAGCTGTTTTTAAAGCAGTTGTTAATACTATTGAAGATAGTAATATTCCATGGGCAAACTTAATTAGTGTATTAATGGACTCATGTAACACTATGCGTGGAAAAAAAAGGGTGTTGAAACCAGACTACGATCAAACAAAGCACCCCACTTATTAGATATTGATGGTGACACATGTCACACAGCTAATAACTGTGCAAAAAAATTTGCTTCATGTTTTGATAAATACTTAGAAGATTTGTTTGATGACATCTATTTTGATAGGAAAAGCTGCAGTAAAAGAGAAATTTTTTTCAAAATCTGTGAATCCCTTGCCATTAAAAAGCCCTTGAAGAGACCAGACCATAGGTGGGTGTACATTTTATGTGTTTTAGAAAGAATCAAAGATCTGTGGGATGCTCTTATTGCATTTTATTTTCACTACTTGGATAAAACTGATAAAGGGGATTATTTTTCTTATGTTGAAACTGTATACAATAAAATAAATATTTCTGCAGCTCAGAAAAAAATTGTTGAAGGGGTGTATTCTTGCTTGCATTCCCAACAATTCACAAAGGATGCTTTAGCTCGGAAAAAAAGAATACTAAATGGGTTATTTGTTATGCAAAACAAAACTTTATTGCATATGGCATTATATTCAGCAGTATTACCAGAGTTCAACACATATATTAAATTATTTGAAACAAAAAAACCAATGCTTCATTTAATACATTCCAGTATTTATAAATTGATGGCAAAATATTTCTCTTTTTTTATGAAGCCAGAAAATATAGAGTGCACATCTTATAATGATTTATTAAAGGTTGATGTCACAAATCCAGAATTCCATCTACCTAGCAAAGTAATATTTACTGGTGCAGAAGCTTCCACTCTCGTGGAGAAATTATCAAAAAATCATCCAATAGCAAAAGAATTCCAAATTTCTTTGATGAAAGCTTATACTAATACAGCACAGCATATGAAACAGAAATTAGCCCTTAAAAATTCATATCTAATTAGTTTTACAGCATTAGATCCAGAGCTAAGAGGTAAAACCAGTACAATATTAGCTTTTCAAAAATTATCATCTTTTATGTCCCATATTTTTAGTGATAATGAAAAGTCAAAGTAGAAGCTGAAATAAGGTTATACCAGAGTGATATTGATATCACCAAAGAAATGCTCTGCACATCTGATGAAAGTGGAAATCAAGTCAAGTGTACAATTGATAAATATTGGTCTAAAGTTTTTAATTTAAAAGATGATTTCACAAATGATTATAAGTATCCTACATTGGCTAAATTGGTCAAAGCCTGCCTTAGCTGCTTCCATGGTCCTTTAGTGGAAAGTGCATTCAACTTAATGGATACACTTGTCACTGACTATAGAACCTCTCTTAAGATTAATTCCCTAGATGCAGTGCAGACTATTAAATATGATTTAATGGCTTCTAAAAAAACCTCATGTGAAAAATATGGCTCAAAAAATCCAATGACTGATCCAATTCACAAAGATCTCTTACTGAATATGAACAGAAGTTGGAAAACATATCAAGAGGACTTAAAAACATGTATTTCAGATGAGTCACCTATAAAAGTGTCTGAAAAACCTTCTACATTAACAGAAAAGCAAACTGCTTCTACCTCTGCATGTGCAGTTCTCGAGGAAATTTCTTCAACTGTAAATGATAAAAATAAAAGTCAACCTTCCTGCAATTATGAAGTTCACCACAAAAGAAAGACAAGCCCACAAACATCAGAAAATTAAAAAAAAGCAGCAGAAATTAGATAATTTTTTTAAAGAATTAATTCAGGTAATTTAAAATATTTACATAAAATGTAGTAGTTTATATGTTTGAAAATTTATGGTTATTAATTTTGCAAAAAAAGTAATTCATTGAACTTTTATAATTAGGTCATTCAATACTTCATAATTGTAATTTTTCATTTCTCTCCCCCCCCCCCCCTTCTCGAAACTCCAAAATGTCGGTAGTAAGTCAGTAAAAGTTTCAGGGGATTTTTTGGGGTCCCACAAACACCCCTGTATTAAATAACCAGAGTAAAATATAAATTCCTTAAAGTTTTGTCAAAAAATGATATGAATTGGGAAGTGATGATTCATTATATAAAAGATTCATAATCTCCCATACATCTTACAGTTTTATCTTTGTCACTCGACTCAATAATACTTATTCAGAAATGAACATCAAATACGATGTTTAATTCATGGTTTTCGAAGTCCTTCATCTTTCGCTTGTAATAATCAGTAATTAAACAAACTGCAAAAATTCTTATTTAAGTAAAATTTTAGAAATTATATATGTTTTTTTTTTCTTTCCGAAGAATGACTAATAACAAAAGAAAATAAAGGACAGATTTCCAAATATTATTTTAGAGGTCCTTATTTACAGAATGGTATGGTATTTTGACATTTAGTGGCGCAAGAGCTGCCAAACAAATGATAAAAATATGTCAAGTACAATCCAGTCATTCAATTTGAAAACAAAAATTCTTGTAATAAAATGAAAGACAAATAATGAATAGTAACAGTGTTCTTAAAAATGCAGATTACATCCCAGAAAGGGAATTTTTCAAAAAATGTTAAAAGATAAAAATATCAATGAAATTTAAAAGGTGAAAATGCAACTCTCATAATATAAAAACAGGTATTATAAATTACAAAAACAAGTGAAAAAATCATTGTAACCTTTTTATACTGTAAAATTTTTTAGGATCCAGGCTTATCCTTTGAATCTAAAACAAAACATCTGCTCTGTTTTGATATTGATTGGCCTTTGCAGACCCTTTTCCTACAAGTGATAAACCAGATGTGGGACCATTTGACTTCTGAATGTTTTGAACATTGTTTGCTTTATAGAGAGCATCAAAAAATGTTGAAGTCAATGGAAGATTTCAATTACTTGTTACTTTATAAGGATTTGTGGAATCGGATTCCCGATAATTACAAAGAAGAATTCCACAAGGAAACTTTGATTTTAGCTTGTGCATTACTGTGATATGGAAAAAAAGTCGAGCAATTTTTTAGATTCCGTAATCACTTGAAAATTGTAGACATTTTATAATAGCAGACTTTGAAATTTTACATTGACTTTGCCTACTGAAACTATATTTTGATTTACAAAATATCCATTATATGTGTATATGTCAGCTTATTAATCTATTTATCTGCATCTGTCTATATGTCCATGTATGTATGTATGTAATAATTCATGGCAAATCGGAATTCGCACTGAGGTTTATTATTTCTTGAAAAAGAATTCTTATGTGCTTGAAAAGAAGAAAATATTTATACATCTCTCTTTTTTTTAATGCGATTGACAGTATTTGTGGTTATTAAATATTATAATTACTAAATGAAATTTGGAAAGCTAAGTAAGCATTACCTTCATTTAAAATGTCAGAAATTCAATAAACCGAATATTCAATGTATATTCTTCCAATTACAAGTATAAAATTGTAGGAAATATGAAAACTCAGTATAAGTAAAATTTAATCTGACAATTATTTCAGGAATAGCAATTGAAATACGGAATTGCCTTAGCTTATTTTTAAATGCAAAAACATAATAATATTCAAAAGATTAGAATTAATAAAATTTGTTCCCGTGTTTGTTATTTTAACTAAAATTGTACATCTTCATATAAAAGGTCCAATAGAGAAAAAGTTCTTTAAAAATGCAGCTTTTTGTTTTCATTATTTGAGGAAATATATGTATCTTTCTGCCAATGTTGGAGTAATTCAAAGTTCATTTGTTTATTTCTCCAACGATACACGGTTGGTGGACGCGAAGAGAGGTGCATCCAGCCAGTCGTATAAATGTATGGAGTTTGAGTTTAATGTTTATGGCGCAATAGCCAGGTTTGGCTATACTGCGCGAAACATATGGTAAAATGTGATAATAAGTTAAAAATTTTTAATCTAAATGTTATAATTTGTCAATAGAAATATCGAGTATTACAAAAATATAAATTTTCAAAAAGTATACTAAAGAAATATAAAATTAGAAAAGATGTAAAAACCGAATTTCTTTTAAAAATGTTCGTGTGAGGATTTTCTCCTGCCAAGTCACGGATATTCAAGTGCAATGTTCCGAAATGATGAACGATGGTAAAATCGACTTGACATGATGTGCAAGTTGGACACCGTTCACCAAACTAAAGGTGTTTATGGGTGAAACGGGTGTGCTCTATGCGAAGTCTTGCCAGCTTGACGTCAAGTTCTCTCACTGGGACAACTGGCCATAATGTAATGTGTGATTTAATGAAATGCAACTTATTAGATATTTGAAGGTCCCTCGATTCTTGCCATAATGAATGAATATAATGAGAAAGATACTTCGCATCAAGATAGGGAAGTGGTCGTTGTAGATATAATGATGCTTCCTTAGCTGCAACATCTTCTTTCTCATTTCCATTTATGCCAACGTGGCTAGGCAGCCAGCAAAATATTATGTCAAAGCTTTTAGATTGTAGAGTTCGTAGAAGACATAAACTATCAATAACTGTTGGATGCGTCATATTATGATGATTACCAAGATCTTCAAGAGCGCTCATACTGTCCGAATAAATACAAAATTTTTGTTCCTGAAGAGTGGAAATTTTTTCTAGTGCAAACAAAATTACCATAAATTTGGCCGTTAAAACAGAGTGAGTGTTGTCCAATCGCTTACTTAAAGTATTTTCGGAAAAGAAGATACCACATCCCACATGAAGAGCAGTTTTTGATCCATCCGTGAAGACAGCGGTGTAATCTGAAAACTTATATCGGTAATAATTAAAAATCTGTCGGAAAATGGAAGGTGAAACTGTAGATTTATCAAGAGTGGAAAATGAATTATGAAATGAAATTTGTGGAACATCCCAAGGTTGAAAGGATATAAAATTTATCGGATGGATTTTCGCATTAAAAAGATCTGAATTGGCAAATAATTGTTTCATCCTCTCACAAAAATAATGGATATTAGAGGGTTTGGTTTGGTTTTTTGGCCATGCTGCCCCAAAAGCAAGATTTATACAGCATTCATTTTATTACAAAAAAAAAAAAAAAAAAAACAATGCACAAAAACGATATTAAAATTTAAAACTCAAATTTGCTTTTCGATTCCAATATCTTGCAAGAATAAAAAAATATTTTGGTTGAGTTTCTCACCCAACAAGTCTTTTAAAGTCACATTGTTGCTACCAAATTGGATCCGTCTAAATTAATTAAAACTGGGACATTCCACGAGTATATGCTTTATGGGTAAAGAGCAATGACAATGTGAACATATAGGTTGGGGTTCTGAGTTGAGTAAATATTCATGAGTCAGTCGGGTGTCGGGAGAGACATCTAACAGTCAGATTAAAAAATAAAACTTGATATTGAAATTTTATGACTTTGATTTTATAATTCTATCCATAGTAATGAATTTTAATTGGAAAAAATTTATTAATTTATTTATTTTCTTTTATTTCCATTTATTTTCTTTAAATTTTAATGAGTGTAACTGCCGTGATTTTTTCTTCTTAATTGAATGATATTCAGAATATCAAGGAAAAAAGTAGAATATTTTTAGTGTGTTTTTTACTTCTTTCGTGCGTTCTTTTTTTCATCGTGAAAGATTTTAGCCCTTTCAAACCAATGGATTTAAACCAATCCAATGGATTTAAACCAACAGAATCAAAGAAGACTTTGTATTCCTAATGAATTTTTTTGAACAACAGTTTTAAAAACATGAATTTAAAATATAATTTTTTTATCCGTAATATTTTAATTTTTATAGAATATTACTAGCTATTGATCAGGTCAAGGAAATATTTTTTTTTCGTTATTCTCTCTTATATCGGTAAAAGTAACTTGAAATTCTAGAATCAAAAATTCCATTATTCCCTGAATAAAGATGAAATCCGTATATCTTACTATAATAAAAGAAATTAAACGATTGCTCGTTTTACAATTCATTGTTTATATTGTTTATTTTTACATTATGAATCTTTATTTTAGAAGGAAAAATTTTAAAATATCTCATTTTGTACATACGTTTTAATTTTAGAAACGAAATAAGTACTCACGACAGTCGACAAAATAAAAAGCAAGTGAAAATAAAATTTGCTTGAAAATCAATATCATATATTTTTTAACATTTTAATTTTGAGAAATATTTCTCTTTTTAAATACATATTTAAAAATTTCTCTTTTTAAATACATATAAATAAGACGACATGAAGTTGGATTTAAAAAAGCAATTTTATTTATTTCAAAAAAACTGCAAAAACATTTCTTACGAAAGAAATAGAGAAACAAAATTTAAAGGAAAGGCAACTAAAACATCTAACTCGGCATCCTATTGCTTTAGTACATTTTCGCCTGCTCTGATGCGACATCCGTTACAAATTGAACTAATTACTGATAATTCGCGTAGTTTACAGATTCATTAGCGAACTAAAAATTTTATTCTATAAAAATCATTCACTGATTGAATATCGTTGTTTGTTTTTTGTATTATTAATCATAATAAAAAGGAATCTAAATACTAATAGTTCCTAACTTATTATTCTTGATACAAAATTTATTCCATGTCAGTGTACATAAATTAAATCTTAGAATAAAAACAGCTACTTAGTTTTATTAATAAATAAAAGAATATTAAATCCCCCTTGAAAATATCTGAAGTATTCATTTTTTCTTATTATTGAAGTTCATGATAAGTTTTTAAAATGCATTATTGAATTTTCTGGCCATTGGCCGTGTGAAATTTTGGTTCCAATTTGTGGAGAAAAAGATATCCAAAATGCTTGCACAATAAATTCAATAAAATTGTTATATTGAAGCTCAATACAGTCGCTGCCTTGCCTGCGGTTCCCAATTTTATGCGGGGAGAAATGACTCCGATTCCGAATGTGGGAGTCAGTTTCGGCCACGCTGATTAAAATATCATTTAAAAGCTATTATTTACTTTGCCTTCATTTTATATGAATGACTGTTTACTATTTTAATATGTTTTTCAGATTCTATTTGCATATTCTTTTCCTTTTTTCTTTCAGGTTGTTTTCACGTTGAAGTCGCAGAATTCCTGTCATTGCGATATCATCTTTACACAGATTCTGAAAGGAATGAATTTCATCACTTTCTGTTTTCTATAAAATATTCTATTTCATTTAATATCCTCACACGAGCAAAATTTCTCACCTCGATAAAGAGAAGGATTCACCAAATCTTGCTGCTTGAAAATAAAACAAACATTCTGCCATGGAATTGGTGCTTATGCCACCTCTACAGCACTTAGCTGCCATAAAGTTTGCACTGAAAATCATCAACGACCACCTTTTCGAAGTGTTTCAAGAACTAACTCAAACTTGTCTCATGAAAACGCCTTTTGATTTCAGTGGAGAACAAGAAAGGTGGATAATAACACAAAAAATAACAAGAAGTTTAACCAATCCCGTCCCCAACTTACTACTAGAGCCAATCACCCAACGCATCTACTTATTGGTTTCGGAAATTCATTTCTGGGTGAGAGATCACTATAGTGTTTTTACACACATTGAAAGAAGATATTTCAGAGATCATTTTTGTTGGGGTCTAGAGGGCACAATCGACAGAAGAAAGACAGCAACGGCACTGATTCAAAATGAAAGCATTGACCTTACTGTTCGCTTCATCATAGCCTGCACTTACTACATGGAGTCTGACATTCAGCTCCTCTGGTCACTGATGACGGAGCTGCAGAAAGAGGAAATTCTCCCTATAGACTCTCATCCATCGGTTCAAATTTGGGTGAAACGGTTGAGAGTAAAGACGAAACCCACTTGGGCCCAGTGGATAAGAAAATATTTAAATCCTCTAATAATAAGTAAAAAAGGTAGTTGTGAACCTAGGAGATGCAGTCCACCACCCGCTTTAATGCATGCTGATGAACAATTTCAGCTTGCTTCCTCCGTCGATTTTTTGCTACGGGCTATGCATTTGGGTGACTTCAGTTTCCCCATTTACCAATTGGACGGAGACGAATTATTGGATGTGAAACCGAAACCTATACAATTCTTCAAAAGCTATATGGATTGGTTATTTACAATAATTTTCAAGTATGCATCATATCGGTCTGACATTCTTGAAATTGTTTTGCATGACATGTTACGCATGAAAATTATGTATGGTGTGCATGGTTTTGATTATTCGCAACTTCTTAAGTCCCTGTGGCGTTTGATTCCACCTAATCTTAGGAAACTTATTAAAAAGAGAGAACATTTTCCTCTACTGCATACTGTATTGAATAGTGATCTCTTTTATGAGGAGATTTGAAATGGAGTGATCGCACTCTTTTTACAATAGATATTTTTACATCATAAAAAATGCAAAATAGCTTAACATTTGTGAACCTATTTTAGAAAAATATTGAGACAGAAAAGTGTATTTCCAAATCAACTAAATCACTTTTAGAGTCATTAATTACTCCCGACGTTAAGCAGAAGTGGCTGTCTCCCATTGATTAAGCATTCATGTATATTAATATCATCTGACTGATACACGATGCAGGAACCGTGTACTTCATGCCTACGAGATTTTGATACCGATGGCTTATATTGCTATAGCAACAGAAAGGCTTCACATTGTTTTGGAGGACCTTCTTGTTGGTCTTCGAAAGAGATATGAAGTGCACGAAGTAGAAGTTTGAGGGTAAAGAAAGCTCGCAAAAAGGAAAGATAGCTTTTTGCCTAAAATCATCTTGCCCTAAAATGTACTTTAAGGGCAAGATGTTCGTCACTTCTAAAGAAGATGCTCTGTTTCAGTCAATTACGCAGCACAGACTTTGGAATCTGTCGTGAATTTTCTTTTTACTATAAATTATTGTCTATTATAATTTATTGTACCGTCTTTAGACAACCTGGTACCAGTAGATAGGAAAAGTATATTTACTGATTTTCCAAATGTGGTCAAAATGTGCAGGGATCTGGTAGTCAAATGAACAGATGTAATTGATGATAAATTCTAAAAGTGCGTGGAAATTCAGGAATTGTTCTAAATTTTTTTTTAAATAACTGTCATTGCAAATCGGCACATCATATGAATCTAGGAGAAATTCTAAATAACCATTTCCCCATTAGAAAAGACAGCAAAATCTATATAATAAACCTTTGCACATTTTAAACCTCTTTTAGGGTATGTAAATTATACCTCTGAAATTTTAAACAATGGAATATTTACCATGTATTTCTAATTTTATACAATGATTCAATAGCTAAGCATGATTAGTGATTTCTGCATTACATGATTACTCTACAATACCATTACATTACAGCGGTGCATAACACGATATGTTGACATATTGCATACTATTGCATACATATTGCATACTAAATGATTCCTAAGAGGTCAAAATAGAAGAAATTCACGAATAAACAAAAGCGAGTAACTGTCGCAGGAGAAAAAACTGTCATTACTATCCAATTTCCAACAGTGCCGGTTAATGTACAATATATAAATCGATCAGAAATTTCATGCACTTTGCGAAGAATCAACTTTAAACTGTCTCACTTGAGATGATCATTGGCATGTTCATAAAACAACATATTTAAGCAGCTCAGAGCTTTCATTTTCTCTTCTTTCCAGAAAAGCTGATAGCAAAGCAGTGAACATGCAGTGAAAAAACAAGTTAAAATCAAAATGTTCATGCAGATCTCTTGAAAACGCGATCTTCTCGAAATAAACACAGTCTTGTAATGATAACTGCAAGAATTGAGAACTATTATCCGAATGTGTGCATATTTTGAAGAATAGCGTAGAAAGAGTAAAAAAGAGTTCCGAATGATTTTAAAAGTACACGGTTCAATTCGTATATCAGTTGGATATAGTAATACACGTAAATGTTTAATCCATGAGAGCCGCTCGTAACTGCTTTTTGTTGGGAGTAATTAATGACTCTAAGAGTAATTTAGTTGATTTCGTAATAGGCGATTCTCTCTCAATATTTGCCTGAAATTTGACGACAAATTTTAAGCTATTTTGAATTTTTCAATGTAAAAATATCTATCGTAAATATTTAAAAAGTATCTGCTTTGCATTGAAGTCATTGTAAATATTCAAAATTGCTAAATAAATCCACATTGTCAGAGCAGCGAAGCAATGAAAGTAGAATTTGGTTTTCAAGATGAAATAAAGACTGCACATGACTCTTAATACCTAGCTCGTAGCTTCGTAAAAATCTTTGTAAAAACCTCGTAGCTTCGTAAAAATCTTTGTAAAAACCTCGTAGCTTCGTAAAAGTTCGCGAATTGTACCGATGTTTTTGAGAATTGAGTTACAAGTTTGTCGATTTAATGAAATAGAATCGTAATTTTACCAGTAAGCGTTATAAGAAAACACAATTTGTTAATTTTCAAAATTAACATTACAGTTTTTATCAAATTCACCATTAAATTATCAAAAGCTTGATTTTATTTCAATATATCATAATGCCTCCTGTATGAATCACGTATTCATTTAATTTATTATATAAAAATAAAATCAATATTTATTTGTTCACTGTGTCATTTTCTTTGATTCACAAAATGGGTTGAAGTTATCTTTAATATCTTAGAGATAACTTTCACTTTAACAATTGTTTGTGTGATGATTGCGATCTGAAAAGGAAGGAAAGCAAACATTATACAGTGAAACAGATATATTTTATTTATTTGTGAAAAAAACACAATAAACATTTTGCCTGTGATTAAGTATTTGATATTTCTTTGGTTGTTTAATATTTTGTATTTTGGCAATCACTGTATTTGGAATAATGGCACAAATTCCAACGAGCACTGAAGTCATTTATTTTGATAATAACTTAAAAATTAAAGTTAATAGAATATTTTTTATTGATTTTGGTCTTAATAAAATATTCCAGAAGTAAAGAAAGGTTTCTAATGAGCTCTGATATGTAGTGTCTGTATTATATAAAACATTTTATTTCAGAATTTTTGGAAGGAAATTATATTTTGCTTTCTGTTGAAATACAATGTTAATTAATATAAAGGATATTGTCATTCAATTATAAATATACCAATGTTCGAATTCAACGAAGTCCAGATTTTATATTGGTAATTATTAATATTACATCTCCTGGAATGAAAATTAATCCCTAAAGCTTATAATTAAATATTCTTCTGATGACTCTTAATATGATGTAACAATTACGGAGCATAATTCCCAGAGAGTTTATAAATATGAAAAAAAAAAAAAAAACATTTTGATCGTCTATTTTGAAAACGAACAATTATGTTGTTATATTCCTATTTACTTGCTTAAAAACAGCATGAGTGATTAAAGGAATTATTGTTTGTAAAAACTGAATTTTAATATTATTCAAGAATATAATACTCAGTGTAACAATAAACTGTGTTCTATTCGATAAATAATAAAAAGCTAATAATATATGCCATTCAGAACACAAGCCATATAAAACGAAAATAGAAAACGTTAGATTCTTTAATGAGATAAATTTGACTCATTTTTCTTCTTCTTTCTTGTGAGATATACAGGTCGAAGTAAATCCTAAAAATGCTAAAATCATCATAAAATGAGCTTAAAATCAAATGTTGCCTTCTCAAATGATGTTTAACGGAGCAATCAAAGACACAATTTCATCAAGATAACATTTAGAATTAGAAACAGCTTTTCATAAAAGAATGAAAATGCAAATCAGGGAATCTATGATTTATTTCATACTCGGAAAAAGTGTTTTAATAGTTTAAGAAGAATAATTGAATATAATGCGTTAAAACGAGCGTTAAAAAATCTTGTGTATTTATGTAACTATAAGAAATCAAATTTTCTAAACATGTTGAAATCGGATGATTTAATGAGTTTTTCAAATGTCAAATGATGTGCTTTATTACTCAATTAAAAGCAAATTTTGTTAACAAGATTTGTTTCAGATTAATTTTTAAAATAAAAAAATTCTTAGATCGTGAAATTTGCTATAACGTTCAAATAATTTGCTGTAATGTTCATATAAAAATATTTATTGTAAATCTATTTTCCTAAATGACCGAGCAAAATGTTACAAGTTAATGAAGTAGCGATTATAAGAGATCTATTTAGCTCATAAATCTTCCCTAATGTCAAATTGCATTGAGTATCGTCGGGTTTTAAACTTTCAAATTTGAAAAAATCGTTACAGAATTTATAGAATAATCTTTGCGCAGTGCACTCCATAATAGGGCTGTGCCAATTTTTGATTTATCGAGAAAAAAATAGATATTTTTAAAAAATCGATTTTTTGATGTCAGTTTTCAAAAAATGTAGATATATCGAAATCATGAGCGTGAATAATAATTCTCGATGAATCGTCATACAATAACTCGATACTGACAATTAATTTTCGATTTCGTTTTGGTTATCGGTTAGTGTTTATTTTTGTTGTTCTTCATTCTTTTTCATCTTCATACATAATTTTTGTTAATATTTCTATAAATACTGTCATGTTCTAATTTATAAAAACACTTGTTTTAAGCATGTCATTTTGGAATAAACTGTTTTCGGTTCCCTCACTGAATGACACCATTATGGAAAAATAATTGCGGTTATCAGAAGGTTGTAGGCTGTCCTTTGTTTACTCGCTAAATATTCAACTTCAGAAATAAAAGCAAAAATCATTCATTCAGATTAAATTCACAATTTTATGCGCAGCTGTTTTCACACTTAAGCGTACTCGAATAAAAAAAAAAGAAAAATTGCGTAATACTTTCGCTTCGCGGCTCACGATAAATCGCGATACAATAAATCGATATTCACAATTCATTTACGTTTTCTATTTCGTTTTGGTTCCCTGTTAGTGCTTATTTTTGTTGTTCTTCAAACTTTTTGTCCTTCATACAGAATTTTTGTTAGTATTTCTACAAATACTGTCATATACTAATATATAAAAATACTTGTTTTAATTGCAGATTTTTGCTGGAGATGCACAAATAATAAACTATACTCGGTACAGGGGCCAACGTCTCGTACTAGCTAGGATTTAAAACTGAATACAGAATAACCTTTAGGCATCAACGATACGAAGATGGCATAGGCTGATTTATTTTTGAGGACTCAAATGTCTGGAACACAATGATGAACCATTCCATCGATGGGAGAATTTATGGAATGTGTCAGGACGACACGTTTGGCTTTCGTTTCATAATTTGCTGCCGGCGGTAAAATTTTCTTGCGATCATCGGGACAGCTTTCGTTTCATCATTTGCATCGGAATTCTTTTTAGTTAGACGCTAATGTGGTGAAATGCAGATCATTATGATCCTTGCATTGGAAGCAAGAAGACCCGTGTTTTCGGGAACCTTTCTTTAATGATCTCATTTCACACGAAAAGACAAGACATTAACGCGCGCACCTCATCTCATTATAATAACAATCGCAATGCACTGTGGAATGAGTGCCTAATCAGGCATCGCATGTCCAAAGGAGAAGACAGAGTAATACAATTGCTACAAAGCCATAAAAGTGAAATAAAACCAATTGGAGTGGTATACTTAAAAGTTCCCCGCAAACTTTCAAATTTATCCTCCCCAATTTTTTTTCTTCTTAAAATTGTGTACATTGGCAAGGCCGTGTATGCCACGAGTGCTCAGATTTCTGTTTTCAGAGTCATATACATGAGAGTTTTGTTCTTTGTAGTAAGTAAGTAAAACCGGTGAACTATAGTTTCGAAATATCGGTCTTTGACTTGAACCTATTGTTTTTACCGAATCTAACGTGAGATTATTACAAAAAATTTTTGGTGATTCATCGCTGAGCTGAAATACTAGTATTAGAAAATCGAAAATGTATTTTAGATGCGCTTTTACAAAACGATTGGAACTAAAATTTGAAATAGAACTACGATGTTACACCAATCGCATGATCACATGTCGAATTTTCTTTATTTCAATCACTGCATTTTTGAATTTTTAAGTTTGAATGCGTGCAAAAGTACAGATCGACAGACAGTTAATCATTTGACACATTTGGTAGGGAAGTTAATATTCATCTGCACTTCAGATGCTAAAATTACGAATCAATTTTTTTAACTATCCCTTTTACATGCATTTAAAAGCAGACCAACAAACGATTCACCCCTCGACGGACTTTATTCCAAATTTACTACGAATCTATATTTGAGGTGCTTAATCCATGTCCCAAATTTTGTCTATCTACATTATTTTCGTGTTCTAGTTATTGTGTTCGCTTGCACTCGAACAAACGGGCCTCCTTCGTATGGATTTGTTCGAAATTTGATAGAAATATACAAATTTAATGTAAGACCACATTCTGAATTTCATCCATCTAGCTCAAGTATATTTGAGATATTGTGTTCACATCCAGTCATAATTCCAAAAATGCGTTTTTTGGACCGAGGAAGTTATGAAACGTGGAAATTCATCAAAATCTGGAGTTCGAATTTTTGATGGTTTAATTCCAATATTATATAGCCCCTTGTCGAATCAACAAAGATGTCACCAGAAAAGAAAATCTTGGCTCCTTGCCAAACAGTTAAGAAGTAACATAAGTTCAAGCGGATAATCCTCGGATCGTCTAAGAACATGTTTAAATTCACCAGGACAACAATTATTCAAAAATCAATGAATAAAGATTATTTGTTCAAATTTGAGATAAATGCTTGAATCTCAAAAGTTTTTTAAACATAGAGCAAATAAAATATAGGATGCAGGTATTTTAATTTCAATTCTTGATGTTTTTGCGAGTGATATTATCTATTTTAAAATTTCTTTCAAATTCAATAAATTAAGTCAGAATTATTTAACAATTTTTTTTTTTCGAACGATACAATTGTTTATTTTCTTCGATGAATGTCAGATTTTTTTTTCTTGCGATTATTAAAAAGTGATACTCATTTCAAATACAGCTAAAACGGTACGAAACATTAAAATTCAGGTTTTGACGGTATATTCAATCCTTCACCCACATCACTACTTGTGCTAATGTGTCACTCACCACTCACGACCTCCCCCCCCAGCATTTTTTTTTAATACTTTCTTATACACGAAGTATTCATACGTAAAGTATTATAATCGGCCGAAAATTCGAACTCGAGATTTTGAAAATTCTTTACGTTTCAGATCTCTCTGAATTCGAAAAACTCATTTATGGCATCGTATCTCTCCATGAACGTGACAACTCAAAAACGGCCCATGAAGTCTGTGCATTTGGTTATCCAAAAAAAGGAAGCATGATCATTACAAAACGTAAAGAGCTAGATCATAGGTTCCCAAAGTGGTCCAGGTGAACCCCCAGGGGTCCATAGAAGACCACACGGGGTCCACATAGACGTGAAAAGAAAACAGGGGTTCATGAAAAATTTTCTGGTTTTCATAATAAAGAACAAAAATTTGGCTTGGATTTACCTATCAACGTAGGCAGGTAGCATCATTCACTAGGTAGGGAACTCAAAAATATTCGAGACTCAGTTCAAACACAGAACTGAATAGAACAATAGATAATAGTACAAGTGTACACCACATGTCGAGACTTGCAAAGTGCCACCAGTGCGCCCGCTTGTCCGGGATGCTTGTTTAGACCTGTAAAGGGATGAAATGCGACTTGCTCTGTGCTTGCAATCTACATTAGTATAAATACGAATGCCAAGAACAAAACGTTACTCATTTGACCATTACCAATATACACTACAAATGCTGTGACTCATTTTCATCAAATTTTGAAGAATAGCTAAAAATAAATATTTTTTGATATTTCTAGTATGAAAAAGTATGCATTATAAATAACATTATTATAAATTTGCTTGAATATTTTCTTTTCGGATTGGAAAGCTTTGTTCTATTTCACATGGAAACCTCATGGGAAAACAAAAGTTTCATTTAACGAGGTTGGTTGATTGATTTTAATGGAGCAAGAGCCTGGTTAGACTATGCTGCGCCAAAGATATGGTGAAAATGGGTGACGACAATAAAAATTGCATAATAAAATTTCAAATATAATCAAAAATTTAAAAGCTAAATGTTACACAAAGAATAAAAGTGGTAAATTCTTTGATAAAAGTTTAGTGTAGGAAAAAAATAAAATGACAGTATAAGATGCGGAAAGAAATTTGTGAGAAAAACATTCATAAGTAAGAATGTCTTACAAATTAAGACACAAGGGGGAGGGGGGTGAAACATGTTAAATGGTGAGTCTATGAAGGAAAAGAAGTTAATGCTACTTGTTTTTGTACTTTGTTGGGTTAATGTTCTTCAGTTTTGGCCTCCATATATGCTTAGAAGGTGAGGAGGAGTAAATAGGGTTGTCTTCAGACGTGTCTTCTATATAGTTCTTCATTCATATTATACATCTAAAACACTTGAAGTATCTACTTCAGGATCAGATTGTAATATTGAGATGTTTTCTAATGTATTAACTCCAGAATTGTCAAAAACAAAAGAGGTAGATTTGTTGCCACTTTCCCTATTTGTATTTTTCTTTTTTGCTGCTTACAAAGGTTTTGTTATCCTTCTTTGTAGCAGAATCGGATAGTTGTCGCGGTAAAGTTTTATAAATATGAAATATTTTTTCCGGATATTTTTCATTTTTAAACTTGGAATCTTTTTTTTTTTTTAATTTTTCCCTACTCTAAACAAGTTGGAAGCTTGTAAAGTAGGAGTGATTTCACGTTTTGAAACAAGATTTTCAGTACTTTTATGGATTGAATTTATAAATGCTTCAGCTGATTTGGGACAGATGTCGGACTGTATGTGAGATTTTTGAAATGGCTGTAAATCAAAAGCTAAGATTATGGGAACGAGTTGGGTACTTTGGTTTCTACAGAATTTTTAGTTGCCGCTGCGTATGCCCATCCACTGGTTGGTAGCCGAGGTTTGACCGCCTTTTTGACTTCAGTATACGATATTCCTTAGATCAATTTTTCTTTCACAACTTCACTTAACGAGAGTGCCGCATTATGTGTAAAATTCCTGAACGAATAATGTTTGTTAAACAAAATTTTACTATAATTTAAATTGGAGACATTTTTAGACAGTTAAAAAGACTGATTATTTAAAAAAAAAATTCACTTCGGAAGGAGGGTAAAAAAAGTGCAACATATTATTCAATCATATTATCTATGTTATAATAAGTCCAGAAAAAAGCATTTATCATTTCAACACCGCATAGTCCTATTAAAACTGCCGATTTAATCAGCACACAACCATTTTTATTGCCATGCCACCGACACGAAAAAACAAATATTGTACATACCCATTCTCTTTGTTCTCAAAAGTTCAATCAGCATTGAATTCGATCAAATTCGATAAGCATTAAAATAATTATGAAATGATGAATGAAATAATCCATTATTAAAAATAATCCTTATCATAAATGTAAAGTAAAATAAATTAATAAACAATATGTTATAAAATAGAAATAAAGTAATAATTTTAGAAGCATAAAACGCTGAAAAATTGTATATATTTGAAATTACATTGAACCAAGTGAAATAAAAAGTAGAAAAAGATAAAGACGATAAACATCACAACACATATTTCCATCGCATATGACGCGAAATAAATCCGAATAATAAGCGTCTATCAATCCAACTATATATATATGCCCCTTTCCGAAGTATTTACAAAGTACTGTCTCCAAATCCAATCGCGAGATATTAATGCACTAATTCTCGATGGCATGAATATTTGATCAGAATCAAAAGTTCTATCAATATCGAAAACTCGATAACAAACTATCGAAAATTCGATAAATACTGAAATTTCGATAAGTCTTGAAAGATAAAATTTGATCATCGAACATTTCATCAAAATTGACGAAAATCAAAATTTAGACAGTGATTAAATTATAGATGAATCACTCTGCCACTAAAATTAATCGTTATCATAAGTATGAAACATAATTTAATGACCGTTATGGTATGAACAGTATTGTTTCAGTTCAAAACAATACTTTTAGAGGTAAAAAGTTTATAAAAAAGGACGTATTTTTGAAAATTTAAAAGCACATACCATTAAAAAAAGAAAATTTGAAGCATTTAAAGTTGATTTCAAATGTAAGAGTTAATTTTTTTTTAAAAAATTGAAAGTTTTGAAATTTTGTTATGTATCAAAAGTTTGATCAGAAATAAAAATTTATAAAATGCGGAGTAAACTTGCAACTTCAATTTTTCAGTTTTTTTATTCTTTAATAATATTTTAAATTTTTGTCGCCGCCATGTTTCCATCATTGTTAATAAATGACTGAAAAGTTTCGTAAATTATCTCAAACAAGAATTCTTATAACACGTGAGCGTTATTAATAATAAATACTTAAAAGACGAATAATGAAGAGAATTTAGAGTATATATACATAGCATAAAAGAAGAGAAATGAAATTTATTTATATGTTTTAATCATAATAAATACAATTATATGCATAAAATTTTAAATTTTTTTTTTCAATGAACAATAAATACTATAATCAGAAATAATTTTTATCTACTCAAATAATATTACAAACCTAAAATTAAACATGAATTTCGTATAAATATCAGCTTTAAATACTCGATATAAAGTGGACAGAACTTTACGAAAAGGAACCAATCAACAATTTATAGATATTTGTTTCATTAGTGAGAAATATGCGTTGGCGTAGTGTGCCAAATGAGGCTATTTCGTTACACAATACATAAAATGCAATAATTACATTTGAATAAAGAATATATATTAATTTTTGGCCATATTTCTTTTGTTTTATTTTCATTTCAAAACACAATTTCGAGCTGGTTCCTTACAGAATAATTAAAGCAAAAGGGATTTCAATAGAGCTGTACAACAGTAAAACAAACAATTGTAAACATTTGTGAAATCTACTAATCATAAAAGTTGGATTAAGTACCTGCTAAACATCTAAAATAGAAATCATTTTTGTGCATTGACTCACTGGATAGCGTGGATTCATCGCGGGACATAATATAGATTAATCGATTTATTTTCAAAAGTCAGTATAAAAAAAATCGATATTTCTGAAATATCCCTTTTTTTCGATATCGAAAACCGGCACAGCCCTTGGAGCAACTACATCTGCATGTAGCACATTAAGCATATTCTTGTTTAAACGATATTTCTTTTTGAATATTTTTGATGGAATTACTTCCCAAAAACACACATTTAATATAAAATTTTATTTAAGAAGTCTATTTACTATAGATTTTATGGATATTTCCTTCATCAAAACATTCCAAAACTTTTTCCACTCATAGACAATTCATATTAATTAAGGAAGAAAAATGATCCTTGCTAGTGGAAAGGAGTCGTTAAGTTTAACAATTGGCTGAAATTTCTCGGAAAAGTAGCAGAAGGCTCCGGTGTTTATATCGGATCCTCGGGATTATAAACTGCCATCAGAGTGACGGTTCCAACAAATCCAACGAGGAACAGGAACAAGTGTATATAACATCCCATTCCACCAGTTCCAGCACTTTGGCAACACGCAAAGCAACTTCCAGCTTCTTCGTCGCCGATTCCACTCTGGCAACAAGCAGTACACAATTCAGCTCCGACACCGCTGCACGTGAAGCCGAGCCAATACAAGCACAGGTAAGGAAGGATCATAACTCCTATGCCACCACCCACACCAGCACCAATTATCTCTGAAAAGAAAAACGAAAACTTTCTTGGTTCTCGAAGCAAGTTTGCGAAAGATGAAAGCCAGTAGACATTATTTTCTGACATCAAGAATGCAATGATGTGAAATAGTTTGAGAGGCATGTGGATGAGTTTTATAGAATAGGCATTTGGAAGTAAACACTCACCCCACACAGTGTACATTTCGTTTACTACAAAACATGGATCCGAAATAAATAATTCTGGAAAAAGAAAAAAAAAAATATGTCACAGTGTATATAACAATCACAGAAAATGCAGTGGTACAACACTTTTAATATGTCATAGATTCTTCGGCATAGGTTCATCTTATACAATAATGGGTCAGTAAGCTCGTAGTATACATATATAGGTAAGTAAATCTATGGTGTGATAATGAAGGCAAAGTGGCTACAACGCATTCAGTTGAGAGAAAAGCCAAAAGCTTAAACAACAGCAAATGTATTAATAAAACTTTAAAAATCCAAACTTAATATTTAAAATTTAAAAAAACAACAACCCAAGAATGCTTTAGAAACCTGGCGCTGCGGAGGGTCATTAAATGTCGGTGCGAACTTTTATAACAAAAAAAAGTGGTGTTGCCACTAGCTAAACAAATACCTCGAAACAATAAAAAAGACAGCCACCATGTGGCACCACAAACCTAAAAAAGGGTCGCGTTGACCTGGTGGTAAAGTCTCGACTTCAGAACCGGAGGGTTACAGGTTCGAGACCCGATTTCACCGAAAAACAATCGTTTAAACGGATCTGGTACACGTTAAACGTCCTGGCCAAACGTCCTCCCGCTGGTGTGGAGAGGGGGTGCCTGCTCAGGTGACGCCCTCGTCATCTGACCATGGTTCAAAATGACGAGGTCCGTCCCAAAATAGCACTTGTGTTGCTTTAAAAGGGACGTTAATATAACTAAACTATACAAGCCTAAAAAATGTCAGTACTGATTTTATTTTAATTATAAACCAAGAAGTATATTTAATCACAAATTTATATATCATAAAAGTT
>JAPMOR010124426.1:170309-222966 GCA_026543865.1 Argiope aurantia | reverse complement strand
GCAGGTTTGAAGACATAGACGAGACGTTGTATTTTTAATTTCATTTTATTCTCTCTCGGAAAACATGCATGATTTATTTGCAAGAAGGCTCAGCGCGGTACAAAAGCAGAAGTAATGAAGGGACGAAACAAATGATCACTAGTTTTATATAACATGGGATTTCGGCCACGTGCCAATTTAATATACATGGTGACCTTTGACAAGAGCACCGAAAGTATAATTTTCATTTGAGACGTAGAATTCATTGCGCAGTAATTTTTACACAGCTTCATATACGTGAAATGGTATCAGGAAACAAGAGAACACTTTAGAACGACCCAGACATGGGCCGAATTAGACAAAAAAATTTAGGAAATTAATTTAGATTAAATTAGATACCAAAATATTATATATATTGTTACGAAATTTCTTTACCGGGGTTCGTTTGGATAGTGGGAGTGATATGGTGTGGAGAACGCTCAATAATTAGGCAGAAGTAGAATAAAAACAACGACGTTTATTTACACGAAGACGCACACAGGACAGCACAAAAGCGACAACTATATACAGCACAGAAGACGATTATCTTCACCCGAGACGTGTAGCATACACAGCAGCATACAACCAGAATCTACTGCAGACAGTAGCGCACAGCTCAGTTCAGCACGAGCTTGACTCAGTCGCTTCCGACTCCTCCGTCCTCTACTTCTCCGACTCTGGCTCGGATTACTGACTTCGTCGACTCGATTCCGCTGCTCTTGAACTCGGACTACTCCGTCGTCTCTCACTACTGGCTTCGTCGGCTCCCTTGGCAGTGGCGGTCGCTTCCTTTTATAGGTCTCAGGAGGCGGGGCTAGAAGCCTCTTAACCAATCAGGAACGTTCGAGGCGTATCTCGGTTCCTACTGGACGGATCGAGAAAATTCTCGAAGTTTGGGTATTATCTATTTTAGCGCCAAAGTCGCCAAATGGTCGCCAAGTTTGTCGCCAAGCTCTGGGACCTCCAACGCGCTAGTCCCATTCAGATGACTGTAAAACGTTCTTTCTATTGATGGAATAAACTATGCTGGGAAGCCGAATTGCAGGTTTGTAACAATATATATTGTTTTATATATATATAAATCTGTTTTGCCAGTATTATTTGAAATATTTAATGAAAAGTATCATTATGTCTTAGCCAGTATTTATATTGCACTTGACGGTAAAATGGTGACAAAAAAGGAAAAGAAATCTTTAATTAATGTCAAATTAACATCAAAGAATTTAAAACAATATTATTTGTTGATTCTGCCTTTATACACACCTTCATTTGTTAAGAAAAATTAGTTTACTAGTTAAAGAAATGATTTTACAGCATATTTGCGTTTATGAAACGTTTAAAATCTCGATTCAGTATGAATATTATCACTTTTCGATTCATTATCTCGGAACTGGAAAAGAAATTAGATTACTCGAATTAGAACGGTCTCGGATTGTTTCGCTTTTTACTTTTTAAATAAATCATTCATACCTAAAAAGATAAGCTAAGCTATATATTATATATATAAAAAAATTGTATAAACATTATGCTTTATTCGCTTTGTAATTGGCAGATAACTAATCACCTGACCAGAACACTTGAGATTTGTTTTGCCAGTATTATTTGAAATATTTAATGAAAAGTATCATTATGTCTTAGCCAGTATTTATATTGCACTTGACGGTAAAATGGTGACAAAAAAGGAAAAAAAACCTTTAATTAATTTCAAATTAACGGCAAATGGTTATAGCAATATTACAATAACGGCTATAGCAATATTATTTGTTGATTCTACCTTTAGGCACACCTTTTGAGGCAATACGAATGAATAACTTTCCGGTTTAATTATTTTTTTTCGAGTAATGGACATTTTTCATCAGTCTGGTAGCAATCGCCGGAATATCTACACAATACATGTGTTAACCCTGCACTTTTAAAAAATAATAATGGGACGTCAAGTGATATCAGATGAAGGAAAGGAATAATGTAACAGTTTTAAGAAAGTTATTATTTAATTTGTTTAAAAAATTTTATTTTCATGTTTAAATTCTTTATTCTTGCTATAAAAAAATTTAATTTATGATGAGATTTCTTCTGAATTTTAACTAATGCTAAATATTTAAATTTGGAATTGAGCTTTTTTGAACATGTCATTTTCAAAATAGTTAGTTTCCATTTACTTTTGTTGTCTGGAAGAAAGAAATAAGAAATCCTAATATTCTGAGGACGTGCATGATTCGAGGACATTAGGATTGGCAAGCGACACCGAGAAGGGGTAAAAACCCCTAGTAATCAATAATACTAACAAATAATTCATTTTTAAATAATGTAATTAACCTTTTAAAAGGTTAATTTAGGAAGAATATTTCTCAACCTTCACTATGGTATAAAAAATGTTCACGCTAATATGACCATAATGAATTAAGAGATACGAAGGGAAGATCATTAGATTTTTATACTTTTTTTTATTTTTGAATTTATAATTATCTGTATCTTGATACTTTTCTAAAAATTTCAATATTTTTTTAATTGTTTTTAATGTTATTTATTTATTTATCTAATTTTTTTTTCAATTCCTCCAGTCCCACTTTTAAAATTTTATTTTAAATAATTCTTCTATTCGACATAAATACAGTACTTAAATTACGCTAATGTAATGCAACATAGATACTATATAAAACTACTTTACTTAAATTATTTGTCTCTAGTTTCGCCAATGAGAATGAATCAGTTTGAAAAATAGTAAATATGATAATAATCATAAGAGTAATTCAGCTTCTACATTTTTTTACCCCTTTCTAAAAAATGTTTTTAAGACTAATTCTATTATTATTTTTGTCATGTTTATTTTATTTATATATTAGTGATCGTCCAATAATCCTGTTACCCTGATCTTTTTTCATACATTATATTCTGCTACATAACTCTGCTACTTTTATATTCCTTCATACATTATAATTATATTCCTTCATACTAAGTAATTTCAGATTAAAACTCTACACCAATATTAAATTTTGATTTCTTAACGTATATTGATTCTTATATACAACTTCGATAGAATTTTTTTACTGAACTGGATCCATTGGCTCTCTGATAACTGCGTATATATCCACGTATTATAATAATTAACTGAATCCATGAATCTCGAGTCACATATGTGATACGCGGGATACAATGGCAAGTCAAAATACCAAACTGACAGTTTGAATACTTCTGTATAGTTACTTGATTCTGCGATTATATTATTTAATTTGAATAATTATAATTTAATGCAATGTGATTTTTATTTTAAACTATAAATAAAGTAGCTTATATTAGTTATGTTTATTAATATTTATTCAAAAAATCTTTCAAAAGTTCAATGTGATTCGCTATTATAGTAATTAAATGCAAAACAGAGATAATAAATTTGTCATAACGTATTTTGTTTATCTATTAGCTATGTCCAAAAGCTTCTATTTTTTCCCTATATTCTTATTCTTTAAGGTGAATAAAATGAAGAAAAATTAAAGGGGATAAACTAAAGTTGCATTTGCATTGGATATACTCTTGTACATTTTAAACCAAAAAAAAAAAAAAAAAAAAACTTCTCCCAGATGGCTGTTTTTAAATTGATTTTTGTGCTACAATCATTTTTTAATCCTGCCTGTCAAATATTTTTCCTCTTCAGAAAGATCGCATTGACTTTGATCAAATAATTCAGGGTTGCTACTCGTAGACAGTGGAGTTTAAAAATGCTCTAAAACACAACAGCGAGCAATTGAAACGTCTTGTCATCGACAGGCGCCTTGACTCCGCCAGACAGTTGGGAGGAGACAGCAAGAAGGCTGTCAATTGTCATTTTCAATCCCGATTTAAACTTCTCCGACAGAAGATTATGTTCAGCTGTCCCCGGGGGAACGACAGCAGCATTACAAAATGAAAATTCTATGGATGAAAACGATCTTCGTCTGTTTCTGGAAAGGAAGACGTGAATCTAATGTTTTATCGATGATCATCACAATGCGATATGTGTAGAAATGACATTGAGGGAACATATATTAATTTCTTTTGAGATTTAAGGATTTTTAGATTTCCAAAATGTTTGTTTCATGAAAATCACTATTTTTTTAAGATTTACTTATAAAACATCAGAAATTTGTAGATGTTGTTTTACATGTCATAGGATTTCTTTCTCATAGAATGATCAAAACATTAAATGGTTTTTTTTTTCAATCATCTTCTCACTAGCTTTGAAATTATTAAGAAAGCATATTTAGACAGATCTTGTAATTTTGAATCCTATTCAAATTATAAAAATGATATCTGAAAAAGCAATCCATTATTCGAAAAATCGAGGAAAAAACTATGAAAGCATTTTTTTCTCATTTTTTAAAAACAGTTTAAATATTTGATCTGTTAGATTGACGTTTGGAAGCTACAGTGGGCACTTTTCGGACCGGTTTTACAATTTTGATCTACGTCAGATGCTGCAGATGGCATTTCTGATTCAAACTTTCTTGTCTCATCAATAGGAGCCTTGATTTAATAGCAAATTTAATGTATACATCACTCTTACATGTATAGGGAGATCTTCAGTGGAGTCGTGTCTTGAACTTTATTACTTTTGTCCTGTTACCCAGATTTATCAACAGAACCATGGCAGGCAGCCTTTAATACCTAAAAGCAAATAAATAAATGATATCAAAATTTGATTTTAATATTTTAATCAACTTTAAATCCTCTAATATTTCAATTAATGTTAAATTGTTTCATCAGATTATTTACCAGAAAACAGAATTGTTTCATCATATTATTTATCAGAAAACAGAATTGTTTCATCA
This sequence comes from Argiope aurantia, assembly GCA_026543865.1. Taxonomy (NCBI): domain Eukaryota; kingdom Metazoa; phylum Arthropoda; class Arachnida; order Araneae; family Araneidae; genus Argiope; species Argiope aurantia. The sequence continues at coordinate 218,146 of JAPMOR010124426.1, read as the reverse complement.
TATTATTTATCAGATTCATCAGAAAAACTTCAAAATGGGATTATTGGAATCTAATTAAATAATTTTAAATCACCAATATAATGCATCAATAAGTTTTTTACTTTATATTCAAAATTTTGAAGGATATTCTAGATGAAAGTACATTTTTAAGCAGAAGATAGCTGCGAGTCCCAAAAGTGCAAAATTTAAGAGAGAGAGAGTGCACAATTTTATTTGTAACAGATATTATTTATATTACAAACTATGCAAATTGAATGAAAGCAAGGTACGTTTCATCAACAAGAAATTTAACATCATCCAAAATTGGAGCAAAAAACGATCGTATTTTCACTGACTCTGTTTCATTTTATGATCTTTTTTTAATTTAAAATCCGCGATAAAAAATATTGAGCCATTTTTTGCTAGTTTATATTTGAGAAAAGTTCTTTAAATATCAATCGCCAAACAAGAAATATTTTTTCTGAAGCATTGAAAACGTACAGATTAAAATATAACCCATATTCAAATGCTCTTTTTTAATGTTAGCTATAATATATGCTAACATCTGTAAATAGTTCAAATTTAATTATTTTTTACAAGAATGTTTTTTTATCTTAATGTTGTAAAATATCATCATTTTAGAAGCACTTTTATTTTTAAAGTATTTTTTTAAATGCATTCAAATGTTATTTTTTAATATTTTGCTGTGCACCAGCATTTCTTGTTGGTCCAAGATCATTTATTTATTTGAAAAATATTTTTCTTTAAATGACTTTTGTATCTTGCTTTTGAATAATTTAGCCTTCACTTTCCATTAATACTAGAAATTTCCATTTTTTTTCTAACGTCGAATGTGTGTTGTGTGTTTAGTTTTCAGCTTCGTGAACCAAACTTCTTCGCTCTGGTATGATGTAAAAATTTGGAGAGAAGAGTGCCGAAAGAGTCATGTTTTCACTTACCGAAATCTGTGTGCCGAAAGAGTCACCTACCAAAATCTGTCCTGTTGCTTCAAAAGAATCTTTAAAATAGCCAAATCAAATTATCGTTGGAAATTATTTTTATTATTTTATTTTTTTTTAATTTGAAATTTAAAAAACAAAAAAGTATTGAATAGAATTGCTCTAAATTTATCAAATGCAAGACCTCTTTAGTCACGAGTTGGTTCTCAGAGATTATTGGTTGCTAAAAATTTCATTTAAGTGCTTTTTATAACTATTTCTTAATGACTGTCTTCAAAATGCTTTAAACGTCAAATTTCGATACAATTGTAATTCGTCAGTTTTAAAAGCCTTACATCATTCCTTACATTGTGCAATCCAATTCCCCAATTATCTGTTGATATCTTAATCTATAAAATCATAGGAAAGAACAAAAATATTTAAAAATGTGCACACTTAACAAATGTTTTTACATTATTTAATTCTGAAATTAAATCTTAATAGGAAGTATAATAAAATTTCCAAAATTTGTTAAAAGTATTCTTTACTCTAAAATTTACTCAACATGGAAAAATAAATCGAATTTTCATATTTTAATCATCAACCATGAAAAAAATGCCAAGATAAAATGATAGCAATAGTGAAAAAGACGGAAATTTTAATTCAACCGTGAAATATATTGCTGTAAAATACACTTAAAATAGTTTTTAACATTTAACAGTAGAAACACGTTAAAAAAGTCATTATAAGATAGAATAATCATTAATAAGAAAATTATTAAAATAATATAAAAAGCATTTTGTACTGTAATATTTTTGGAATTTATCACGGTAAAATACCAAAATTTCTCTTCATTTTTAATTAATAAAAATTCTGAAAATTAAAAAAAAATCGTTTTAAGATGCACATTCCCATTCTTCAAAATATATATGTGCCAAATTTGAGTGCTCTGGCTCAGGCAGATTGTTCTGTATGAAGCCAACACACATCCACATTCATCTTTATTAGAAGAAGAAATTAAAAGATTTCGAATTAAATATTATTCTCGTTTTAGTCATAAATTTCAAAGGACACATCCAAAGAAGGCACTTGTAATCATTTTTTAAAGAAACCACTATCAAACATGATGTATTGCATTTGAGTGTTCGACCTCTGAAACAGAAAAGTCTCGATTTCGTATTTTTTTTTCTGTATATAAATAATAATAATAATAAAGCACGAAAATTATGAAATGAAAATTGAGATTTATTTTATAAGAATTGAATTCCCAAATCAATTCAAGAACTTAATCAATCATGTAATATAAATTAGTATTTGATTATCTTTTGTAAATAAAGAACTTCACATATCATCAATCAAAAACGTAATCGTCAAAAAAATTAAATTTGAAAAGAGAATTCATTAATTTGCATTTACTTAAAAAATATTATAGTTAATGAAAACTAATTATAATTATTATTTCGGTCTTTTATGCTAGGAATCCGCAGCATATCAAATAACCTTGTTTTTAGTTTCTCGTGTACGTAATACAGAAAAAGTATTATAATTGTCAAAAAATTCGAACTGGGAATTTTGACGAATATCCATGTTTTAGATCTCCCTAAATTCGATTTTTGACATTATGTTTGTATGTCTATAGCAAAGATAATTCAAAAACATTTTGAACTTGACTACTGAAATTTGGCAACTGATCTTCAAATTTGTAGATTTCTATCACATTTTGAGTTAATTCCATTCATAGGAAGTCTGTCTGCGTGGCAGTTCGAATATAAGTTAACACTATAATTACAAAGCGAAAAAAGCTAAATGGATAAAATTCGGTCTTTAGGTTTAGCATCAATAGTTCAGAAGCGATGCTTAAGCCAAATCCGACAGAGGTTGACCGCCTGTCCGTCTTTACTTTCAGATGTATGCAAACACGTTAACTCGAAAACACAATGATTTAAATATATCAAATTTGATATCAGATTTGTGATTACAGTGTTATCTCTGTGTCAAATAATGATTTCAGTCAATCTGGAAAAAATGTATCTGAAACACAAATTCCATTTCCTGATATCATTAACCGCATGCTCATAATTAATTTCCAAAAACTCGCCAATTACGACGCGATAGGTTCACTGAAAATGCTAAATTCAAGCTGAAGGTTATTATGTCTTAACCAATGCTATGCAAGTCATTCTCTAGTATACTCAAGATCCACAATTTTTTACGGAAGATAAATGATAATAACCTTTATTAGGGAGTATGTGAGAAAATTTTGGAGAGAACATTACCGCTGGTTTTCTAATAAATTTTTATTTCCGTTGACAACATTTATATTTATCGTCAATTAGTCTTTTCAATATTTAGATTGGATATATTCATAAGATCAAAATAATACTAAAATATTAACAGGAAACTGTTAAAAATAACTACTCTGGAAATGATGAGGTGAATTTTAATGATAGTAAAATCTTTTATCGATTTTACAGTCGATACATAATGTAGTGTGTGTATTGCATGCATCATACTTCATTATGCCGTCACACTGCATAATTTTAATTGGAAGATGGCTTTGTTTGATTGCTTTGCTATAGGAAAGTGCTTTGTAGTATTATTAAAAGAAGCCTTTAATAATAGAGGGTGTAAAAGATCAAAAAGAGATAAAAACAAAAAAATTGTCTTCTGGCCCCCTTTAGTAATAATATTAATTTAGCCATATCCGCTAATTTTGAATAACTACATTTCACTCCCACCCGCCAAAAAAAACGAGAATTTTTTTATAAAATTGTATTTGCGCAGTAAACTTAGAGAATTATTATTGATTAATTATATTTGCAAACTAAAGAAATAAACTGACAAAGTAATTCAGTTATTGAGGCTAGAGATTCTAATTGTTTAAAGTTTTAAAGTTATAGAATATTTAAAAGGATCGGTATTGAAATATGGCTAGGTGGCTCGATCAAAGTTTCTTTTCTCCGTAGACAATGCACAATAGTTTTGAAGTTTCTGTCGAAAATGGAGAACGGTGGAGTGCATGATAAGTATTGATGATTTATATAAAGGTCATGAGCTTTCATATAAAATCAAAATTACAAAATCGGAGCCTTGGCTTTCTGGAGTAGCTTTTTAATTTAAATAAACAGTTATTTTAAATATGCAGATTAAACTAAATTTTCAGGAATAAGAAAAATACTGAGAAGTTTTTTCGTCTTAATATCATACATCTTTGCTTCGTTATAACTAGAATTACGGTTGATCATTTACAAGGAAAATTTATTAAAATATCCTAATAGAAAAAAAGTAATAAAAGTAGTGTTAGCAAAATGAAAGTGCTTAGAAAAGTACGTTAGTTAACCGAATTTACTAATATTGTAAGTATTCTGGAATGACTATTGATAAATATTTTTCAGTGAATATGATTTGTTTTGTAAGAAGAAAACTAATTTTAATTCACTTCTCAGTAGCATCTTGCATTGAAATTATTAATTTTGGTAAAATACAACATTTGAATTATTTCTCTCGCATCTCCCACCAGGGAGACATCAGCTAAGAGGACTAGAAGCTTCCGGCATGGTGGTTGGCTCTCACTACACAGGTGGATACAGAAATGATGTGGGGTCGAATACTCCTACCAATGACGGGAAATGCTTCCCACGGGAAGGGTCTTACCGTGCCCGGTGATGCCCTTATGACCTCAGCCTTAGTTCAGCTAATACTGTCACGGCGGTTCGGTCATTTAGTTATATACGTGCGCCTCAGGGCGTGCCAGAGTAGTCAAGTATAGAGTGGTATGTTATAATTCGTAAACTTTTATTTTGTGAATGTGACAGCGAAATTAACAAATTTTTAATTGAGTTGTCTGTCTTCCTCCACCTTCATTTCAGCGGCTCTGCGGAACTGTCTAGGCTACTTGGAAATCTGCCAACGCTACGGTGCAAGCTAGGTTAGTGACCAGAATTTTTTTAAATAATTATATTCTTCAACTGATTACTCCTTATTTTAAAGCAATTTATATATCCTCTTTTCATTTAATTTTAATATTTCACTTTCAGTTTCAGTAAAAACATGCAGCAAGAATTATTTCAGCAAATCAAACTTTAAAACACACTTTTATTAATGTGCTAAAAAGTAAAATTGCTTTTACATTTTAAAATTATTTTCTACTTATCATCGTTAATTTAAAATTTGTTATAACAAATATAATGAAATCTTGAAATAATTTTTCCAAGTGCATTACCAGATGATATTACTCATTTAGAATAAAATTTTAAATAATGATTAATTGATAAATAAGTTAGCAAAACCTTAAAGCAGTACATTGTTATCGAAAATATACATGTAAACTTATTTTAACAAATAAGTGATCGAGAACAGAAGACACTTTTGAATTTTTAACTCCGATTTATCTCATTCCGGGAGGCATAATTTATGTATAAAAAATAAGCGGTAAGAAATATGTCAGTTTACATCGCGATACAAGAGCAGAAGAATCCTGCTGAGATAGCAGTTTTGTAGAGAGCGTGTAACATTAATTAAATAAAAAAGAATTGGATCAGGAAATAAGAGAACATTTTAGCAAAATAAGGACTAAATTAAGATAAATATTAGGAAATGAATTAGGATTTTATTTAGATAAGAGATATCATTACATGCATGCGTACAAAATCTAAATACTAAATCTCTAACATGGGAAAGTGAGTGAAAAAATCGTTTATAAAATTTTAAATTTACATACATGAAAAAAAAGTAGAGTTAAAAACTTTGTGTAAAAACTTTCAAACATTTTACTACTAAAACTTGTATCTATACAAAGTTTTCAATTCATATGCTTTAATATTGAATTTTGACTTGTTATAAAAGCTTTCAAACCACAAATACATAGTAATAAATTTTAAGAAACATATCCTGTTTGTTGCAAACTCTAAAGACAACAGTTGCCTCATTTTGATTGCTGCGACATGAATCAAGTGATTCTGTAGAGGACAAATATTTCGTTCTTCTTCGACATTAAGGCAAATGTCTGTGATTTCGTGACTAAATGGAAGTATTCGGGAAAGTCCTCTAAAAGTGTTGCGCAGCGGTGCATTATACTGTACACTTTCATTTACTCTATCTGCATCAATGCTTCGCATGGGAAAGTCCAGCTTTTTTGGATAATTCTCTCTTAACTCTTTTTCTTTTTACATTTTATCTCGCCTCGTATTAGATCTTTCATCGATGCGGAACATCGAAATAAAAAGAAGAAGAAAACAATTTTGTGTAGAAAACTTTCTAAGATCCACAAACAAAACAAAGAAACGAGGATAAAAAGTTGTCAGTTCAGTGAACGAAAAAGAAATGCCAGTTGAATGAAAGTAAAACTATTGGTAGCTGTATACCGGGTGCGGCATAAATTCGTGCAAACTTCAAAAAATCATAATAAAAAAAGTAATGCTCGAAAAAAATTACGGTTTGCTGGAATATGTTCAGAGAGCCTTTGGATTCTGTTATTTCCATTAAAAAAGGTATTTAAAAATGACCGATAGATGGCTCTCACACGTCATACCAAGACTGTTTATGCAAATCAGTATAGCTGTAAAACGCAAGGCTGGAAATGGATCTGTAATTCGACGCCAGTAACATGCTATCGCTACCGGATCGAGCATTAGTGGTTAAACTGTTCTATAAGAATGGTGAATCCGCGACTAAAGCATTGCGACAGTTACGGACGGTGAAAAGAATTAAGGCGAAGAAAAACCCAATTTCATTGAATGGGATATTGAATTTAGTTCGCCGCTTTGAGGAAACGGGAAGATTAGAGGATCGTCCACGAAGTGGCAGGCCATCCGTCAACGCTGACTACGTCCCTGTTGTCCAAAGGGTCATGAGAAATGTGGCAGCCGAGACTTCAACGGGGAGTTCCAATGCACGTGAAGCAGGTAAAATAACAGGATTCCGGAATGGTCGATCCGACGCATTCTGCACGAAATCTTAAAACTGCGTCCATACAAGATAGAGGCATTTCACCAATTGTTGCCAGCAGATTGCAAGAAAAGCAAGCCTTTGCAACAAGCCTTCGCACAAATGAAATGTGACCCACAATGGTTACTGAACATCATGTAAACAGATGAAGCCACTTTTCATTCCATGGTGACGTCAATGCGCAAAACAGTCATATCTGGGCAGCATCAAACCCTCCTGCATACATGACCAAACCACTATATTCTCCAGATGTGATTGTTTTGTGCGGTTTCACTGCATCCTTCATTCTAGGCCCTTTCTTTTTTGAAGAGTGTTGTCCTGTATCCAGTTGGGAAAACCTGTTTCGTCACAGCAGAACGCTATCTTAAGCTTTTTGCGAGACCACATTATGCTTGCTTTGCAGCAAAGACCTGCGTTATCTTCTGTCACCTTCATGCAGAATGGTCCCCCCCCCCTGTCCCACGTTGCTAGTTCCGTTAAGACGTTCCTCCTAGACACATTCACTGAGGACAGAGTGATAAGCAGAGGATGTAAGAACGAGTGGCCCTCACAATAGCCAGATCTTTCTCCAGCGGATTTTTGGTTGTGAGGATAGCTGAAGTCTCCTGTCTATAGAGGCTCTCCTGTCCCTTTGTTGGAACTGAAAGATGCCAATCAATTGACCGTTAGTGGCATCGATGCCGATATGTTATACGCAGCTGTAATAGACGTAGTTACGCGCCTCACTTGCTTAATACCTTGTGATGGCGGTCATGTCGAGCATTTTTTGCTTTAAAATAAAATGTACTATAATGTTACTGTGCTCTGTTTTCCTGATTTGCATAAACCGTCTCGGCATGACCGTGTGAGTGCCATCTATCGGTCATTTTTAAATGCCTCCTTTTAATGGAAATAACGAAATCCAAAGGCTCTCTGAATATATTCCCTCAAACCGCAATTTTTTTCGAACATTGCTTTTTTTATTATGATTTTTTGAAGTTTGCACGAATTTATGTCGCACCCGGTATTTAAATTACTTTTTTTTTCAACTGTCTTTTAAGTGTACCATCACAAAAAGACAATACTTACAATTTATTTTACAATTTATGAAATATCATAACTAAAGTGATCTTATCAGAGAGGCCGCCAATTAAATTATATAATAACAATATCCACATTCCCATGACGTTATTTTCTCTTGACATCCACTGTTTTCTTACATCAACCAGATTCCATAGTTCTATTTAGGGCTATTTTTCTTTTACTTTTTAGAAGCAGGTAAGGAAACTATTCGGAATAATTTGTTTTAAACTGTGCGTTCTTCATTCGCGTTTAATGATGTTGTATTTGTATAGGGTCGATTATTGTCTTCAATCCAGTAAGATTAGAATGTTATCGTACATACATTATGTTAGGGGAAGCAAACCTAAAAAAAAACTTCAATTTATATTATTTTTCAAAAAGAATTTTTGTATTGGAAGTGATATTATTATCATTATGTATTATTGATCATTTATTTAAAAAAATTTGGAATTTTTAAAAAAATTTTAATATTTTTAATTTTGTTAATACTAATTGAAATTATAAAACTATGCAAAAATGATGTAAAGTACATTTAAAAGTATAACTGCATCATTTTATTATATAACTACAGTGGGTTGTTTATCGCAATTTATAATGGCCCTTTTAAAGACATACTAAATAGGCTTACTGCGCTTCTCCTAAAAAATTGTTGCTCCTAACCACAGTTGATTTCACCATTAAGTGATTCTAGAAGTGTCAGAATAAAGAGCAATTTGAAATTCAAACACTTTTGCATTATTTGAAATATTCTCAAAGACAAATGCACGGGAAGTTAATTTGTTATAAAAAGTATTAATCATTATTTAATTGATTCTAATTATTAATATATATTTAAATTAAAATTGATGTTATTAAAATGTGAATTTATGAAAATAATAGGAAAAAACTCATTTTCCCTTTATTTGAGAAATTTAAAAACTGTTTCATTAATTGTAAAAAACATTTATCAATTTTTAATGTAGCTTGCTTATATTAGGCGTTTTATATGTATAAAAATAACAGAAATTTTTCGCTTTTTGGGGTGTCTATAAATTTTTCAAGTACCCTTCTCCAACGTATGAATGCATTAATCCAAAACTCAATCAGTTGGGGGAAAAAAATTCGACTATTAGACAGGAAGAGCTTCCTTAAACTAACTATATTTCATGGCGAAAAAAGTGGTTCCAAATTTCTACCTGATAAGTTCAAAAACATAAAATAGAAGTTAAAAGACGACCTGCAGGAATACAAAAAAGAAGATCATTATCATAACACTTTATCTTTTACACAATCTCATATCAATTCGTCCATTCTTTACTTGAAAATGAGGTTTTAAACGAGGAACTTAAAAAAGGGATAAAAATATGCATATTTTTACGTATCTATTGAAAAAAATACAAACCGAAATAGTTCTAAAATACACATTTGTGAAATAGATTTTTTGTAATCTTTGGTGTGAATCAATATTGACCTGCTCCGTAGGCGTATCTACTAAATCTTGCACCTTTTCGGTGAGAAACCAAGGTAACGCTGATATCGGAAACGAAATAGCACACAATAGAAAAATGGGAAGGCAGGTCCATAAAAAAAAACCCTTGAAGTTTTCTTTTGAAAAGAAATCTTATGTCTCCACTTCCATTTGATGTATTTTTATTTGTACTGAAAAACATAAAAAAGGTGAATGACATTTACTAAACAGGAAAATTTTCTTAGTGCAAGACTTTTAGTTTTGTTTTGTTAATGACTTTTACGTGTTTTTATCTGTGTGATATAGGTTAGACTATGCTTAATGGATATTTTCTGGAAGAATTGATGAGTCGAAGTTTTTTTTTTTTTTTTGTAGTTGTTGTTGTTATTGTTTCACATAAAATAATGGATGTAAAGTAACATTCTACTCTTAATTGATCGAAGACAATAATTTATCTTATACAAATCCAACATAATTAAATGAAAATGAAAAAAAGAAGAAAAATATCCCTGAATTAATTTATGAAATCTGATTGGTCTAAGATAACAGTAGATGACAAGACACCAGAGAAAATAACGTCAAGGGAATAGTGGATGTTGTTATTACATAATTTAACAGCCCGCATTTGCGAAAAGATTGTTTCCTTTTACTATTGTTTCTATCTGATTACATTTCTAAATATAATTAAAGTATTATTTATATTCTAAAATATAAATAATACTTTATGCAATCCGAACTTGTGTTTGCTATATTTAAAGAAATTTCATCTTGTCACTTGCTTAATTCTGAGTACCAGCTTCTTAACTTCTGAATCATAAAACATTTTTTTAAATTCATCGTGATCACTAAAATCTGGCTTGATTCATTTTGGACCACATTTTTGTGTGTGTGTGTGTGTGTGACGAAAAAAATAATGGAAAGAAGTTAAGGAAATGTCATATAATTTTCAATTTATATTTTAGAAGTTGCAACTAATAATCTATTGAAAGATTCAAAAACATTTTGTCTGATATTTCGCCATAATCCAATTTTGTGCGTAACGTGAATTTTACTATAAAATTTTGATTGAACTATATGATGAAATATATGACAGTTAATAACTTTGTCAAAAGAAAAAAAAAGGTTTAAATAACGACTGGATTGAGGAAATAATAAAATGCGAACTGATCATTTAATCTGATTACCTACAGGCAATAAACGTCATTTATTTTTCTTGCAATTTTTAATAGCACAGTCATTAAATTTTTTACAGTTTAAGATAATGGAATTTCTTTTTTTTTTAAAGTCATCTACCAAATTAAATGAACATTCGAATTTTAGCCCCTACGGAATTGTAATGAAATAAGGATTTGATATTCGAAAAAAAAATTATGTTTATGTTATTTAATTTTTAGTTTTTTAAACTTGCTTTCAGTTTCAGAATATTAATTTTGAAACAAGAACCAAGAAATATTGCAACAATATTATTGAATGCAACAACTAAAGAATGTTCCAAAACTAATGCAAGATTTGAATTTGCCACCATTCGTGCAGTAATGTGTTGGCAACCGTATTTTTTAAAAAAAACCATTTGACAGCTGATAGTTTAGGTTAGTAAAAATGGAGCATCACACGATAGAACAACGTGTAAAGGCAAGATTTGAATTAAATACAAAATTAAGTTCTTTCTTTAAATTGTTACATTTTTATTGAATCGTACACTGAATAGGGTTATGCATGTAATAACATATATAGCAAATGACCTCTACGGTTTTGCTGCCACATATGCACTCTTTTGTCGAAATTTTCTCAGACAATTTATATAAATGTTGCTGAATTCACTGATGCGGCGTTGATTCCTTCTTCAATGCACTCGTGCATGTGGGTTTGTTGGCATAGTCCTTTGACTTCAAATAAACTCATAAAAGGAAATCCAATGGTGCTAGGTGATGATTCACGATCTAGGGAGCCAGCTCTAAATTTTTCGAACAATGGCAGTCAAACTTTCATTATTTTTGAAATGCTGTCCAACAATGAAAACACGTTGTTCTATCGTCTAACGCTCCATTTTTACTAACCCTAAAATATCAGTTGTCAAATGCTTTTTTAATAAGGTTGCCAACACATTTTAGCTATAAAAGTCAACGTTAAGAAAATTCTGCATTTTGCAATATTAAATTGAAGCTAAAAACCGGTTTTTGAATTAATATTCAGAGAATGGATAGAAATGTTCCAAAAATATTTCATAAACTTTCATGGTATAATTCTATTTATTATTTACTTCTTCATTATCATTATCAAAATTTTGTAACAATAAATAGAAATTACCGATTTTTTATATTAATGAACTTGAAACATGGACCGAAAAAAGCCAAAGTGAATTCTAAAAGATATTAATTCAGCGGCATTCAAAATGACAAAACCGGCAGCGCTTCTGGGCAAAGTAATCAGCTTCAAGCCGGAGAAAAAGAAATGATGTATGATATAGAAAAAGCTTAAAAGATGACCTCATTAACCTAGTTTAGTCTACACTGAGCCGAAAGAATGCAACAGAACATGACATGACTGATTGACTTTGCTGGGATGACCAAAAATACTACCCATGACTCACTTAGTCGCCATAGTTTCTAAATAGTTTGGGACAGCGTGAAATTTTGGCCCTGCCCAAGGGAAAGGTAACTTAACTCTCTTAACAGACGGAATCTTGTAAGATTTGTCCTTCAGTAGACGAGGAGTCTGGAATAGATTCTCAGCGAGACATGATTAAGTGTGCAAAACCTATAAGAAATCAAATAAAGAGTCGAAAATATATAGAAAGATTAATTCTATGAGCAATACATATTTTATTATTACTTTCTGTTTTTAGTCACTAATTCACTTGGGTTACATTGTACTAAACTAATTGAAAAGTACAAAGGTTAAGCTATACAGGATGTTCCAAAAGTTCGTTTAAAAGTTTTCAAGATAAGTCGGACGTATAGAAACAAGGCATTTTTTACAATAGAACATGTGAACGGAATCAAAAAGAAGGAGAGGGTATACTTTATCAGCTTATCAGTGGAGAAAAGTTAAAGAAAAGAATGCAGTAATTAAAATATACTATACAGATTTAATGAAATGCAAATTTATAATGTCATAACATACCAGTTGGAGAAATAATAACATTTCAAATCGTACACAGCATGACAGATATAATAATGGCAAGTAAGACGCAATATTAAAAATATAATTTTGTAGAAGATTTAATGAATGAATTCACTTATTTTTTTAATTAACTTTTTTACCGAGCTATTTAAATGTTAAATCTGTTTAATCATTTTTATTATAAATTCTTTTCCTTTTTTTTTTAATTCTTTTTAACCGGGATGATCTAAATTATTTAATTTAAATCTGGGGCATTTACTCAATTTGAGCAAACACTAAATATACCTATCGTAAGATGGACGTTAATTGAAATAATATTCCCCATATGGCATAAAATATGCATGTCATCTTTATAAAAAATTACAGGTAATGTAAATTTGCACATATAAAATAACTGAGAAAATAAAATTATAAAAAATTTCAAAGGAAAAAGAACATTAGTAACGTAAGATTCCAGATAAGAAAAGGAAGAATTTTTTTTAGCAAAATAGGAATATATTAAGTTGATTAATTTTTAAGAGTAAACAATATTAGAGATTAGGAAATATATTATTTCTATATATATTGTGTAAGCAAAATTCTTTAAAAGATAAGAAAAAGGATTTCGTATTCATTAAGGAAATAAAAACAAATGACCAATGTTTTTCTTAATGTTAAATTTCGCTGAAATAATTTTCCAGATATCCTGATCTCGCAGACATTGAATAATAATGTAACCAATTTGGGGATTAGTATCAAAAGTTATTGAATTTTTGATGGAATCTCAAAATATTTTTCATCTGAACTGAAGTCTCTTGTGAAAACAAGTTTATAAAGCCGTGATATAAACTAAAAAGTTTATAAAACTACAAAAAAAAAATTCAATTTATTAATAAAAACCGATTAGATTAAATGTATAAATAATTCCGAATATCAAAAATTATTTGTTAACTGCTATTATATTAAACTCCTTCAAAACTTTCCCACGAACTGCTTAAATTTATATTAATTAGAAGAAAAAAAAATTAAAAAAATCCTAATTTTAAATTCGATTGTATTTTATTTTTGAAAAATGGCTTACTATGAAAAAATTACTTACTATGAAAAAAATGACGGACATGATTTGCCCTTTTAGATCTTAGTCAAATGATTTTAAATCAAGCAGGAAATTGAATTCAAATTTCGAACAGTTTTTAAGAATATACCCATTTATAATGATTGATATTGAATAAACATAATATCGACGAAAAAATTCAAATATGAAACTGAAACAAAATTATCATTAAAAATTTCTTTTAGGCTGTTATTTGAAAACGCATGTAAACCATTGTTCATTTGCAGAAATTATCTTTAAAGAAGTTGCAAATTGTTATTTAAATTTGGAGTTTAAAATATTAAAAATAGTTCCCCTACGAATATTTGTTTATGAAGAAAATTTGAATAAAATTTCCACTTATGTAATTAGAAACAAACCGCCTAAATGACCAGCTTTATTTATGCAATAATTTTTCTTTAAAAAAATCAAAGCAAATATTTTGTTAAAGTAAACTTTTAAAATATTTTTCTAATTGTACATTTGAAATAAATTATTATAACTATAATACAATAATTGTAAATGATTTTTTTTTCAATTATTAGTATTATTTTGTTAATTCTTATATTTAGATCTTTCATACATCAATATAACGAGAAGGTATTTTTTAAGAAAATAATTAAATCACTTAGACCTATGTTTCTGATTAAAACACTTTGATTATGAGTGAAAATTTCGTGTATTTAAGTGATTCAGAAATTTGGAATTACTTGAAAAATATCAATAATTCGGGGCAAAATAAAAATGAAACCTATATAATTTTTGATTTTTAATCATTGATTTGTAAATTTTTATAACTTTTTTTTACTTTATTGACATTACATTATTTTGTAGTGAATTAACCATTGCGAACTCAAAGGGATATGTAAATTCGAGACATTTTTATAGTTAAATTTAACATGGACATTAAATAACTTTAATGATTTGTAGAATTTTTTTTAAAAAATGATAAAATGTATATCCTGCCAAATATATTAGATAAAAATAGCAATGTGAGTGTGTAGCGTCTGCGCTACTAGAGTGTTTCGAATCCGTTAAGTTGGATCCTTTTAGGAATACGTGTGGACAATTACTCCAAAACGAACATTTTGTGTCCTCCTCCTTCACAGATTCATCCTGTATATATGCTACATTGGCGCAATCTAATATTGTACAGATTACTGCTGAATGCTGTAGTTTGAAATAGACTAGCAATGTGACCTTTTAATTTCAGAGTTAAATAAATAGTTTATGCATTAATAAGTTTTTACGAATTTTAATTTACGTTAATTTCTCTTAAGGTAATTAAACTATCTTATTCGCTATAGGAATTTATACAGCATGTTTGACTCCATATCAGAAGATTCCTTTAAAGTTAACATAAAACTCGTCCAAAACATTCGACAGAGCGCATCATTTAAAATAGTGTTGCCAAATTTGGCAGGAAGTTATTATATCCGATGTCGTATTTCCTCACATGCAAAGAATTTTTCAATTTTTTAGGTATTTTTTTCTTTAAATATAAATCAAATGTGCATTTTCTGTTTTACTTTGATAACTTCAGAACACATTAATTCACAAAAACCACTTTTACTATATATCAAAAATTAAAAAAAAAGGCTGTTTAGTAATACTAGATTTATCCTCGTTTTAATACATTTAACAAATATTTTACAGCATATTTTACAACAATATAACCTAATAACTACTTTTATATATATGTGTGCTGCAAATATTTTAAATTCAAGTTTTTTTGTATTCGCATTATTGCTTTTATATAATTTAAAAACAAATAAAGATAGAAAAATCGAACATAAACATTATCATGTTAATATCTTAAGGACTACAAGTTTAATTTTCTTTTATTTTTTTCCAATTAAAACAAATTTAAATACTTACACCAAAAACATCAAATAAATTTTTTGGCTCAATATGCTCAAATATGCTCAAAATTAGGTCTTCACCCATAAAACCCCACCAAACTCGAATATTTAAAAGCAGAGAACCTTTGACTTGCTCAGTAAACGAATCACTGAATCATCCAATGCCTGGTGTAGCATAATGGGCGTTTCATTCCTCCCTCCGCATCAAAACCCCAGACCCGGTCAATTCGAAAGCATCTTAAAACTGCAATATTGCTCGCCTGACGTAAGTTTTCTTCATCATCAGCTTATGTGGGAGCTTAAAGCAGAACCTAAGTAGTTTTTGCAATAGGCAGCGGGGGGCCCGGTTTGGGCATCTAATGAGCTTAATAACATCTACTAAGTGCAGTAATAGTCTCTTGAAGAGGCTGGGACGCCTTCGAAGAGCTGATCTTAATCTGCTTCGCTTTCTCTCTTTTTTTTATTTTTCTCTCTCTCCTCCTCCTTTATTCTGGGTGGAATGAAAAACAACCAATTACAAGCCGAGGCTCTTCTGGAAATTAGCTCTTACTTCCTCACGAGTCGTGTTTTCGGAATTAAAAGCATGGAAAAGTTAATTCTCGTCGTGCATCGCTTTCTTGTCTTCGTCGTTTAACTTTGGAAGGTTTTTAAGTCTCTATTTAACTGTAGTAGAGAGATAGTGCTCTTGAGAGAATAATTTGGAAGAGCGCAAATTCTTAGAGACTATAGAGTTGTTTTCCGTGAAAATGGTGTGAATAAAATGCTATGATAAGCTGAATTTGTATTTTTAAAAAATGTTTTTATCCATGTTATTGACTAAAAAATTAATTATTTTTTTTACAAGAAAAATGTTTTAAATAGATGCACATAATTTAGGAAAATTATTAGAGCAATTTTAAAATTATTTTCCGTAAAAATTTTTATAAAATCAAAATGTGCCAAATTGTTATATTCTAAATTAAATAATATCACAATAATACAAATCACATTATAAAAATTCTGCAATAAAGATGAGCCCTATTTAACCAACATATATTTTTTACAATGCAAATGTGTGTGTGTGTGTGTGTGTGTGTACGGGCGTGTGTAATGATATTTTAAACTTTAGTTTCAATTCTAATTAATTTCCAAAGTTTTATCGTAATTCAGCTCATAGTAACTTCATTCTAAATATTCTCTTATTTCCTGATACCATTCCTATTTTTCTATTTAAGTAATTCAAATGATATTTTGTGAAAATGCTTTCGTCAGCGGTTCTCACGCTATAACTATATATCGGTCTTTTCTACAAATGTTTATCGCAGAGCATTTATTATTGGATTTCCAAACACTCATTGTTGGCTTTGGAACAGTCATGTGAAGTTTGTAAATGGAAGTAAAAGCATGTAGATGGCTACACAATGCACTTGCTCTAAAGTTAATAGTATTAATTTAGTGGTCTTGAATGAACTACGCAATAACAGAAAGAACTGTTTTAAATTATTCTTACTAAAAACAGAGTATTCTAATTGGTTGTCTATGCTTACAAAGTGGCACTATTAATACTTGAAATTGGTTCATTATTGAGATTGGGGATTCAGTCATATTTTGTTTCGCAAAATCTGGTGGTGAGAGGCAGCGACTGTTGATGAATCATCTGCAAGTCATTAACATTCGTACTAAATAAAAATTTGTATAGGGTTGGGGACTGGTTCTATAGTCATTTGTCAATTGTTTTAAATATATATTTAAAAACATCCAATGGACTGAAAATATTTTTCAACGTGAAATCGAATATCGGTAAATAAAATAATAATGAGAAATGAAGAACCAATCTTCCGATTTTTACTGGTTCGACTTTGCTAGTTTTAGTCTCATATGAAAACTTATGATCCTGAGATACGATTTCACCAAACTTCAACCATTTTCCATTTTGGGGAAAATTTTCAGAATCACTACTTTATTGCACCTTCTTTATGAGTACATTACAACCACTCTACCAGTTTCGAAAATTTTTATTTCATATGAAAGTTTATGACATCTAGCTGTGTTATCAATAATCACATGCTTTTCGCTCCCCATTCTAATGTTTTGAGAGATATTACAAAATAAAAGTTTGGTTTCACCAAATTTTGATTTTACGCTTCCAGCCTTAACAACTGAGCGGATTTCTCAAATTTTACAGACATTGATAATCAGTGAGAATTCTTGATGTTTATTATTTAGATGCCACTAAATGCTATCATTTGTTTACCGATTTGTAAAAGCTTATTTGCTGTCAGTACTTCCTAGTTTTTCGAATCAATTTACTAGTGGCGGATTTACATCTAGACAGATTTCACAGCTGCCTAGGATTACTAAGTAGAGAAGAGATCGCAAATAGGTCCTTGTTTGCGAACTCTTTAATAAAAATTTTTTAATGTACTAAAAAAAATTTTTTTTGGTAGTTACTAAATAAATAAATTTGTATAATATAAATAAAATGTATGAATGTTAAGATATTAGAATTAATTAGCATTATCAAGAGTAATTGCCTAGATTACTTTATGTTTTCTTATAATCACTCCACTATTAGAAAAATTGCACAACTGAACATCTTTAATATATTGTGTACAAATATAAATGTTGAGCTGAACAGTTTGGAATCATAATAGATAAATAAAAGCAAGCACATACTCATAAAGTTAGTAAAATTTAAAATGTTAACTTAACATAAACCATAAACATGTTTAAAAATTTTTCAAAATATGAAACTAAATCGATCGTCTTATTAAAAAAAGAGATCTTATAATGCACACTGCTAAGAGCTGCAAAATACTTAAATCCGCCATTTTGAGACATTATTCATTTTTAAATTGTACAAGAATCTTTTACGTTGCATTATCCTTCAAAATGTTTTTATTTTTATAATCTGTTAAAAAATAGTTTTTTTAAAGAATTTACACTTTGTGAGTTAAGCATTCAAGTAAAAAGATTTATATCCTTCATGTTGTTTATTATAGAAAATTCTCTGAACCTTTAAAATTCAAACTTCAATAAGTGCTTAAGAAATATCAAATATTGCTTTTTCCCCCTTGCAAAACAGAAATATATTTTCTCATTTCAACTTTTTCTTTTATGCACTCATAAGCTCTTATAAACCAATCCATTATTTGGTGAATATTTGTATAAACAATGATATATTAAGTGGAATATTTGTTAAACATTGTGTTGAATTCAAAACAAACACAAAAAAATTCCAAATAAAGATTTTTTTTTTTTTTTTTTTTTTTTTGCATTTATTGTGTTTCAGTAAATTGCACCGTGCTTTCAATGGAGAGTTAGAAATTTTTATTTAATAGCTGCACTTGAATTTTTGAAAAATGATTTTTTTAATGAATCAAAATAAAATCTGTAAAAAATTGACATACCTTCTTGTTTTTTCCTTTGAAAGCAGAAAGGATCATAAAACAAAACTTTTGAGATGTGTGGGATTAAAAGTAATCTTGATGGATTATTTAACTATTTATTATATTTATGTTGTCAAAAATTTGGATCCTTTTTTCTAAAGAAAAGAAGAAAAAAATGCAACATTTTTTTTTCTTCTTTTTTTAAAGTAGAAGAAATATGCATATCATGCAAGAGTATCTTTTACAAAACATAAACATGAGGAAAACTATTTTATGAAAAACTCTTATTACTTACTCTTATTTCTAGTATCTCTTTATTTATAGTATCAGTCAGCAAATATGATAATTAAAATATATGTGCTTTCTTTAGAATCAGGTAGCTGAAAGAAATTTTTCACCTTTATTTTTTTTTTTTAATGGTCAACAAAAATATTCAACAAACTTCAGAGCCACATTTTTATTTAAGATCAGTTGAACATTTCAAAATCATTTATACAAAGCAAAATGGAGGTATTTAAGTAATTTACAAAAAAAAAAAAAAAAAAAAAAAAAAACGATCACTAGTGCATAATTTATTTTCGAATAATATTTTTATCAATAAGATTTTTCAAAGAAACTCGCAAACTTACTATCTCCGGTTATATGTTATAGTAATATGTACACAGTACTGAAATCGCATTCAGATTATCTCAAATGTAAACTAATAATAAAATTAAATCAGCACAATAAATTTATGTATATATATATACAAAAGGTGATCAAAATTAAAACACCCCTTACTCTGAGCTCTCTATAAAGTGAACTCCTATGTATAAAGGCTCTAAAATTATTGTTCCAAGACATAGGCAGATGGATTATTCGAAAAAAATTGTAGTTCCATTAACATCGATAGATGGCGCTGTACAACAGAAAAAATTCTGAAAAGACTCAAAATACACATTTGTAACACATTTTATTCAAAAGTATCAAACATTGAATCACAAGGGCCTTATCGATGCAAGGGAAACTGCTCAATATGGTTCCCTTCTGCCAATGTAAAATTAGCACTTTTATAGACAGCTTGTTCAAATGTAGATCGTAATTGTTTGATTGAGATCCTTCTCACATGCAGAGTAATGCTGTCTTTCAAATCTGCCAAGGTTAGAAGATGTTCTCAATAAGCAAGATTTTTTAAGTATCTCCAAAATCAAAAATCAAATCACAGGGATTAATATGTGTAGAACGAGATGGTAAAGTTGTTGGAAACGCACGACTAATTACTTTATCATCAGTAAAATGATGCCGAAGAAACTGATATACACAGTCGAATGTGTGGAGGCGCTTCATCTTGCATAAAGGTAATTGAATCAGACATTGGCACTGTTGCATTTTGGGTACAACAAAATGTTCGTGCATATTTTGGTACCTTCTTGTCCTTTGCGTAAATTTTCAAGTCGACGAGATGCTGCAGCTGCACGATAAATATGTGCAGATGCACATAAAACAACTTCCCAAACAAAGCGCGAAGCTATCGCTGATAAGAATGACATTTTCCCAGCTTTATCTCTTTTGTGCTTAGAACAGTTGCAGAAAATCAAGGGTTTATGCAAATTTTTGTGCTTACAGTGCGAAATTGTAGTTACAATGGCAGTTTCAATTTCTTCACTCTTTTATTTTTATTTTCATATCAGCAATAAAAATTAGCAGAGAGAAATTCCATACCGCATGTTCTTTTTTGTGATTATTTCTGTCTTTTTAGCATGTTTTCTGTTGTATATGTTCTTTCTGTTATTAGCATTCTGTTATTAGATCTGCTGTACATGATCTGTTATTAGCATGTTTTCTGTTTCATTTATCGGTGTTTCTGAAACAAATTTTTTTTCGCGTAATCCTTCTCCCCATGTCTTGAATAGTATGCTCAACAATTTTGGATAGCAAAATTCATGAATCTAAATAATTTCAATCCTGAGCTAATGCCACTACACAAGTAATCAAATGTATAATCCATCTGAATACTAATCGGTTTTTAAAAATATGAAATGAATCTTCAATTCTGTTGATAAACCTTTATACCAAATTTCATTCGATAGATCATCGCATTTTTGAAATATCATTCCCACATAGCAACGACGAACAGAGAAACTTCTCATTGGTCCAAAATCGGATGCAGATTATCAATACTAAGGTTTCATTTTACCATTTCACTTTGTTTTCGGTCATTCATGCTTATTAACAAAAGGAAAACGTAATTTATTGTTATTTGATTGAAGGAACGTTTAAAACATGGAGATATGTCAAAATCTCAAGGTTGACTTAGTTGAGAATATTTCTCTTTGGATATTTCGAACACGATAAAGTCGAAAGATTTGAACAAAGAAGATTTGCAAAATGCGGGAAATAAATACAGATGCCATAATCCTTTGGTTGTAATTACTTTTCATACAATGTTTTTCAAAACGAAGGTGTATTTCTAGTGATTAATGTTACTAGAAACGCACTTTTATTTATGTATTCCATTTTAATGTAATGCAATCACTTCTGACTCTTGTGTCATAAAGCTCCAAAATTCTTGTCCCTCGAAAATCTTGATCTCAATTCTTTAACTAGTGTTAGTCTGTAGTTTGGCATGCCTTATTCCCACCTTACGTAACCATTCTTTTAAATACTAGGATATCTGGATTTTACAGCATGAAATTGCAAAGTTCAGTAGGTTTTTATCTTAATTATTTACCTAATTTTTTATTGCTGGGTTTCCATTCTTAAGCGAAACACAATGGGTTAATGGTAAAGCCTCGTCTTGCAGATTGAAAGTCTTAAAGCTCGAGACCTGATTCTGCCAAAACTCAGAACACGAGTAGGCCTGGAGCACTTTAAGCCTGTTTTTGACCTTGTGTGCTAAACGATCTTCTGTTGGTGTGATATGGAAATTCGGGGAGCTTAAACAGGATTAAATAAACTAAATTCAACATTTAAATATTATAAGGACGTAAAATGTAAGTATGGTCTCATTTTTGTCAATTTGATTTTTAATTTTCAATAAATTATTCTGGTCTTCTCAGTTTTGTTCTATAATTTGTATGTGCTGTACTAGAACATCTTTGACCTGTCGTACTTCAACACTTCTAAAACTAAATTCAACAACAATTTACTAAAAATTTTGATTGCAATCTCTAAGTACCCATTGTCCTATCCGGATTAGCGACATTTATTTGGCATTGCAATTCATATTTATTTAGCATTCATCTTTATTTGAATGTATCAAGATAATAAAGAAGATGTCTTTGAAACGTGTTGTAGTTCAAAAAACACAACAAAGGCTTTCAACATCAATTCAGTTCTTGAGTTTTATGTTACTTTGAGATTGTCTACGATTGCATAATGTAAGACTTGGTTTTTTTTTTAATTTATTTATTTTAAGGAACTTTAAGTAATATTGATGTGCTTTTTAATCAGATGTTCAGAAATTAACTGAAAAACTTTAAATAAATTTTAACAAAGAGAAATAAATATACTATCGGGAGTGTCCTCCCCGAAATTTTCTAACATTCCCGTATTTTAATTAAATTCATGTAAAATGTACATATAATGTTATGTAACAGTTTTAATATTATTTTTTATTAGCATTAATTTTAAAGTTAAATTATATAATGTATTAAATTATGTTATGTATTAAATTCCATAATGCTACCAAATTGATAAGATTAGGGAATTAATTTTTTCATCTTAAAACGATGTAAAAATCATTTTTGTGCTATTATATTTTCGAAAATCATCAGGAAGCCAAGCCAAAATGTTGCTTAATTTTTAATTAATTAAAATCTGGATAGAAATTTATAAAAAAATCACTTTGAATTGCTAATTCCCACCCTCCAAAGAATATATGTGCCAAATTTGGTAGCTCTAAGTCAAATGGTAGTCTTGTAGAACAACTAAACAAACACACATATTCATCATTCATCCTTATTATAAGTAAAGATAAAGACTGATAGATAAAATTCGATGTTTATGATTTTTAGCAGAAATATATTTATATTAAATGTGTTTTCAAATAATTTCAATAAACAGTTTTAAAATTCTGTGTAGTTTAAAAGGAGAGTTCTTGAGCTAAGAATCATAACCCATATTAAGGGCATTTAGAGAAACAAGGGTAAACATAAAACAATTAAAACTCTTTTTTTTTTTTGAAATTTTTTAGTGTTTATAAAGAAAATTTTTATTTTTATCTTTTTATTTACTTTAAAAGTCTGACATTGCTTTAAATAAACTCATCTTTGATATTGTTTTGCAGGTTTCTTTTATTTATTTTTAAATTCTGAGGTTACTTTAAAACAACAATTTGGAACAAAAACAGCGACACGAAAATTTTTTCCAGCAGTAAAGAGATCAACTCTTTTTTTTAATCATTGTTCCTTGATAAAAATGCCACATCCAAAGTCACAAACAAAAGCAAATTAGTATGATAAAATTTTTTTAGCAGTTTTATGTGTTTTCCTTTTACCTTGAATATGTTTAATGTTAAGATGAGGTACATTTTAAAATATTTCAAAAGAAGACGAGAGACCACAAGTGGAAAACATTTAAGAATTTCTATTCTTTAATCGTATTTCAGCTTCTTTAGTACTTATACTAAAGAAATGAGATCCATGGTCGCAATTTAAAATAAATTACTAAAGTCATTTATGTTGCTATAGTAACCATTTCTTTCATTTTTATACATTGAAACCTCTAGTGAATACTAAATTTTAAAAAGGGGATTTAAAAATAACATGGAATAATTTAAAAATATTTCGTATAATCATCGTTCGCGATAAATTGTTTCTGTGAAAGAAAGTTTACAAGTAAAAAATATTTAAGAAGCCCTCATTTAGATCGCATTGGTAACAAATATTTCAAATCGGAGCCACATCTAAAATCATAAACTTAAAATAAGTAGCAAGCAGCCCTTTTTCTTTGCCATATTTTTTTCTCTTCAACCCGTTGAAATTCCTTCGGTGCGTTTATTCTTAGGGCGTATTCAATACAATTAATCCATTTATACATTTATATTTAAAAAATTCTGAATTGCATTAACTACAGTCATTAGTGATGCACTCTAAATTTAAGCCCCATTGATGGGACTCTCGCAAAAAACCACAACAATCCCCTTTTCTACGGGAATCCTAATTATAACTTCAGTGAGCGAATGCCTATTTTCCATTTCGATTACGACCTGATATCAGTCCGTCTAATAGAAGGAAACAAAACGTTGCTGTCAGTGCGAGAAATTTAGAAAGAATGATAAATGCCTCAACCTCTGCTATCTGCCTCTTCAATCTGCACAACTTAAATGTCTCGAGACACTTATCTGCCAGAGCTCAGGATCAAAGGCTCCAGCATTGTTCGCCGCAGAACACAGGGCTGCTTGTCGCGGGTCCGCCCACCCCTCTGAAGCGAGGCAGGTAACGCTCTCTTTGGCACTTGCTAACTTAGACTGTCTCTTTAACGAGGCAACATGCACTAAACAGGGATGGTTTTGAGGAAAAAAAATAAGAAGAAACGTTTGTTGTTGAAATGGCATTTTGAACCGGGTTGATGCTCAGACGGATGATATCCGGAAATATAGCAAAAACTATCTTGTAAGTGAATGCTTCACGTTGGGTTTCTTTTTATGATTGTACTGGAATCATAAATCAACATATTTGTGGCTTCAATGTTATTTCAAAAAAGGTAAACTGAATCTTCAAAAAGCCTTTGTTTCGTTGAATGCACATGAGAAGGAAAGGTTTGAACTTTCAAAAATAATTTTGAGGTTGCGATACGTTTTTCTGATGAGAGGGTGAGGCTTGTCTGGTAATGGAGCATATGCACGCGCTAAACAAGGATGGTTTTCAGAAAAATATAATAAATCACAGTTATGTAGTTGAAAAAGTGGTTTGAATAATGGTGGAAATCGAATTGATGCACAGATGGTTTGGATCTGAACTATCACGGCAAAAACTATGGCATGGTAAAAACTATTTTGTTTAAAATAATGTTTACATTGGGTAAATTCTTTTTATGATTATATTAGAGTCACATATAAAAATATTTTTGTATTCGAAAAAAGGAACCAAGTATTATCTTTAGTGTTATTTTTTAAAATAAATTAAAGTTTCAAAAAGAATTTATTTCCCATCAAGGCATGCACCAAGAGGAAAGGCAAACAACTAAAAATAATTTTGTTGTTGCAGTAGATATCTGGTATCCTGCGCTTAAATTACTTTATATCTTTTATGTGTCCCAGGAGTGGGAGGCAATTCAAAAATGGTGATGAGAGTTGATTAGTTCTTTTCATCCTGTTGTGTATAATAACGGTGTGGAGTCGAATAACCTCCTGCCAATGGCGAGACGGGGCTCCTGTTGGAAGAGGTGTATCTCGGATGGTGATGGCCGTTAGGTCTGTCTCCTGATATCATGACGTTCCGATCATTGAACTTAACCGCATGTCTTCGGGTGAGTCTGTATAATTCAAATATGCTTATATCTTTTGTGTACTCATTTTGTACTCATTTATATTTTTAATGGCATTTCCATATTTATTAAATATTTGAATTGTAATGTCAGTTACTTTTCTACTATAGCTATGTCTGGAAATTGAGATTCTCGAGTGCAAACAGCCCGTGACTCCATTGTACATCAGCAACAGATATCTGACTTTTTTTATCATTAATTATGAGTATGAGGATGAGAAGAATTCAGCATATCTTCAATGTTGAGCATTTAAATGTTTAATGATAGAATTTTAGTTATTTATATATTAAGGATCACCTTGTTGCAGATGGCTGTTCGTGCTCCTTTATCGAAGAACTCACTGTGTGGAACTGCAATATAAGATCCTATATTGTTAAATTATGGGGACTTCTTTTGTAAAGCTTGTTGGTCGGTCGTTGAAGGTGAGTTCAAGTTGAAATTAGAGAAATAGACTATTATTCTGGCTACTTTTAAAAACAGAAAAGAAGAAGAATATTTCCAATTCATCTCAAAATTAGAGATATTCTCTTGTCCCTTTCTCACGTCACTACACAGGTTTTATGAGTGCAAATAATTTTTGATATCTGTAAATCCGATTTGGAAACTAAATCATATATATTTATAAACTTTTTATAAAATTAGTGATATTTTTATGAAATTAGGTTATTAGTAATAACACTTGCGAAATATAATTTTCATTTGAAGCAAGCTTGAGAACATTTATATTTAGAAACAATCGGTCTTTCCTGAAGCAAATATAATTCATAACAGATGGTTAGTCATAGTGCTCCAACTGGATTTGGAATATTTTGCTTTTGGAATAATCAAAACATTCCAAATTCAGTCGGAACACTATGGCTAATTATTAAAGCCTAATACCCAACAGCAGAAAATATTATGATCAAAACTCAACTCTGCCGTACATAAATCATGAATGAAACGACTAAACAACAAAAAGTAAGCACTACTCAATTTAAACTAAAATAAAATAAAAAGTGCTACACAGATAATAAATAATATAAGTACACAAATAATTCATAAATATGTTGTTTTCATATACAGAATTTTCAACTTAACTCTAAAAAGCTGCAATCTTTTATTAATTAAAAAATTTGAGTAACACAAGCTTGAGCTAAACGACTCTCTTCATCCAGTATGGAGTTGGAGTTATTCAGAATGTCGGTAGACTTGCCCATGAATGATAAAACTTTTGGACTTGAATAAACCGAACTGAAGTTGTTCATTTATAAGTAATATGAAAGCCACATTATTAATTACTTGATCGACGAATTCCACATATTCTAAATTCTATAATAATAATTTTTCAAATTCAGAAATTAACAGCATAGAACTGAATTGAAATTTTGCATTTCGAAAGCTGTATCTGCAATAATGACGATTCAATTAATCTTGAAAGTGCAGAGGAAGTTTTTGTTAAATTCCGAATTGCCAGTCACTGTAGCCTAAAGTTGATCAATAAAAAACAACACGCGGCTATTCACATGCGATTATTGGCACTAAACTATCAAATCGTGGATTTGGTTAGAAACTGTTTGCTACCAATGGTTTGATATTATATCTTTTGTGGACAATAGGACTGATCATCATGTTTTTTGTTCTACTGGATATTTATATAGATTCGATATAAAAGATACTTAATTACTCTTTGTTCGGCTTAGTTAACACTTTTAGTTTGAAACGTAAGTGCTTAGAAATTTTTGACCCCCCCCCTCCTCTATCGACGATGATAATTTGATTTGAACATTGATTAATAACAAATTTTTGACCGAAAAGTGAAGAGAAATTTCCAACGTGAATCTAAGTTGAAAATTTTCTTAATGTATTAAGCATAGCATTATGTAATCGGAGTGGATCTAGCAAATTTAACGCACCGAAATCATTATAAAATAACACGTAAAGGATGAAAAAGTTGTTCAACAAAGATTTTGTAGAATTTGTGTGTGGGTGTGTTCTCGTTTTAAAATCTCGATGAGAAAATGTGCTTTTGGGAATGATTTCAGTTTGTGTGTTAGGATTAGGATAGGTTCAAACCTCCGGGTATCTTGCAAAGACAATGCAAATCTTGAGGATCACTTTCAAGCAAGTTGGTTTCAGTATATTGCGTATAAAAAGTACAAGTTAAAATTTTAAAGAAATTTCACAAAAGTTGGTAAAGAAAGACAAACATTTTAATATAACCTAAATATGCTATTTAATTATATGTCTGGAAATTTTTTTAATTATAAAGCAACATAATTTTTCGAATAACCTTTCGTAATTTTCAGAATTATAGAAACACGCAATATGAAACTTTAAAAGATAATTAATGAGGAATGAAATTAGAATAATGTTGTGAAATTGTGAATAATGCACTTGGTTTCAGTTTGAGCAAGTTAAAGTGCCCAGCCTCTATAAATTCATTGAAAGTGCAAAATAAAATTACTCTGAAAATATCGCAAGAAAATTTTGAGGCAAAAAATTCTAGGGTCCTAAAGTTGCTCAGCAGTTCACTTAATAAACTAGCCCTGCAGAAAAGGAATGGATTAAGAGTTACACATTCTTTGCACTAGATCTAGTTATTTTCATTACATTTTTAAATATTACATCAAAGAGAATTGTGTATCCTCGTCCATCAGAGTGTATGGAAATATAATATCCCATAAACACAATAAACTAAATGATTGAAAATCGGTATATTCTTTGCCAATCTAGTGGATCGATATAAAATTTTGAATCTTATTCCTCAATCAGTTTATGTCTATATGAATACAATAACTCAAAAAAATTATAGCAGAATAAAATTTTCCATGTGATCTTTGTCTGACAATTGTAAATCTGTGTTAGTTTTATGTGTCAAAGGGAAGATGTGCAGTTCTAAAAGGCTTACACTCGGTAGACGATGTTCACCGCAAAAAACATCATCTTATTGAAGTAACTTGAAGGCAAGGAAAAAGCATTTCAGTTTTCTTTACTTGCAAAAAGCGTGAGCAAATTAGTTGACTTTCGAGCATTATCCAGTGCTTTGATCTACAAAATTTTCTTTCCGAACTGCACATGCTAAATATTTTCACTGTGTACTAAACTAGGAAGCGTCTATTTATGTAGTTTTCGCTAAATAACTGAAAAAGTTCAACAGCCGTAAAGATTTTGGACATCCTTCAAGGAGAACAATAATAACACAAAATATTAATGCAAAAAAAATTTCTTCCTTTCCGTCATTTGTAAAGATAAACATCTAGAAAAAAGTTTAAAGGATCCGATGCAGAAACCTGCCACGCAAGTTGTCTGCAACACACCCAGATGTATGAATAACTTCATCAAAGTGCCTTATCTTGAAGGATCGGTTGGAGGAGGAACAAAAAATCCTGGTAAACGCATTTTTAATGAATCCCAGGTTACGAACTATTTACAAACTGATACCGTCCGGGTAGCTGAAATATGAATCGACAACTCATTTTTTAAAGAGTTTTGGATTGCAACTGCTAAGAAAAATTCAACTTTGTTTTTCTATCGATTTTTTTTTCACATATTGCTTTTTTCATAACTTTTTAAAACTTGTAGTCAAAGAACTAGTGCACTTAGGTGTTGTGCAATTTAATGTTCTCTATGCATATCAAAAATAATCGTCTAAAAGTGCCCAAAATTTATTTTCCACGGTTTTTTTCCGTATCTGTCACCATTTATCACCCTCAGTTCTTAATTTCGAAGTAAAAATTATTGTTTTAATTCTTAATTCGTTTGTTCAAAAGCTATAATGGAAAATAAGGAAAACGAATTTTAATCCATTATACAATTCAAAAGATTTATCTATTCTGTGAAGACATTTATAGTAGAGACGGCATAGAAATGATTATAACTCTAATTATTACCAATTCTATGATGATATGGTATTTGTTTTTTAGACTTCTACAATTCAAATAAATACTTACAGCTACGGTGGTACGAGAATATTTCAAGGTATTCAATATTTCCATCTAATTATATATTAAAGAAAAAAATTAAAATTAATCAATTAATGCTATTACTAAAATTTTATTGTGCTCCGAAATATTGTGAAATAAAAGCCTAATATGCATCCTGAATTTAAATAAAAATAGGGCATTTAAGTGCCCTTTGTTTTAACCAGTTTAAACTAAAATTTGGCACGGAGCAACAATTTTAGTCTTATGATTTTATGACTAAAATTGTTGCTATTTCAAATTTCATTAAACCAGGTGGATGAGTTAATAAGTTAACTTTTAGTAAAAGTTAACTCAATAACTCAGCGACATGTAAGAGCATGCACAAACTAACAAACATCGATCCTTGGTCAGATTTATTCCAAATTAAATAAATATTTGAGATAAAATTAGTCTAAATTTCATTTAACTGTCATTGCGTTTTTGAGTTTCCGAGTTTTGAACAAAATTCGGCCCATTGATGAATTTAGTTCAAAATTTTATGCAGATCTTTACTTTATTTGCTAAGTGAATGTAACAATTTTTTTTCCATTTAGTTCTTTAGGTTATGAATTTATTATACCCGCTTGTATTCGGACATAGACAGATAGATAGATTAAGTCTGAAGGGTTCTGTTCAAAATTTGATATATTTCTATAAATATGATATAAAAATCATATACCGAATCTCATCTATGTAGCTCAAAGTGGTTTTAAGCTATACGCGTACACAGACAAATAGAATTCTAAAAATGAGTTTTTTTGGGCACATTATGCCTGAAAATTCGTTACAAATTCGTCACAAAATTATTATTAAAGATGATCCTATTGATATACTCAGGAAATCAAACATGTATTTAAAAGGATTGATTCTTCTCGGTGACATTTATCATTTTTTTTTTTGGGGGGGGGGGGTAGGAGATCAAAGATTTTGATATAAATATCAATGCCCTCATCAGAAATGATCCTACCTGATGTTTCCCGATAATCTTGTTTACAATGCAATGATCAGTTCTCTTTTTCGATACAAATTCCTATATAAAATCGTTTGTCATAATCTGATAGGGAAGTTTATACGGGAAGTTTATACGCAGCTTGTTTGTTCGCCTAGAAAATTATGAAACCGAAAAAATTTGATCAAAACTAGCATCGAGACGAATTTTAAAACAGAAATGAAGTCACAATTAAGGTTTAACACCTTCACTGCCTTGATTCATGCCAGTGATTCGGACCATTATACAGGGTGTTTATTTAGTCCCGGGCCCATTTTGATGTTTAATAACTCATAAAATAATAAAGATAGATTAAAATTAATAACATAAATGGTTAAATAAACTCAAAAAGTTTCATGACCCTTGTCATGACCCGCTGATCTCACATATATTCTTGGATTGTGTAGAAATGTCTCTCTGATACGCTCAACATCAAAATCACTTGTGCAAGGACGTCCGGAACGTTTCTTATCTGCGATACTTCCAATTTCTAGAAAATTCTTTTTCCACCGCAAGATGCTGTTTTTGGATGGAGGATCTTTTTGGTAAATTCTTCTGAAATTTATCTGTGCTTGCACTATCGATTTCGTTTCTATGAACCACCATAAAATCAGTGCTTTCTCTTGTGGTGTATGCATTCTCCTTAATATCCGCTAGAATAAAACATCACATACAAAAGTACTACATAGAACAAACACATCAAAAGTAAACATAACATTTCAATAGTTGCCAAAAACAAAAGAGAGAAGATTGCAATTAATAAGCAGACGATATTTAGAAAAGTACAGATATTTAGACTGGAAAATGAAATTATCTGAAATTAACCACACGCGCAGACGATATTTACAAAAGTAAAAATATTCAAACCTGAAAAGGAAAATATAAGAGTTATTCCATCAATAAATGCCATAAGTTTGTTTATATCTTCATTATTTTATGAGTTATTAAACATCAAAATGGGTCCGGGACTAAATAAACACCCTGTATATTAAGATGCTTACATCTTTGCAATCACTAAATTGCAGAAGAGGAGAGAATACCTAAATAGATAGAAGGTGTGAATCACATAAAATTCACATGGTGAACAAATTTCTTAATACAAAGTGATAAAAACTAAATATAGGCGTGTTTTGCTAGCACCGAATTCTACAGTGATTGAGAACTTTCGCTGTCGAATTGGGTGACAAGACAGTCAACATGTTAAGAAGCTTGCGTAGGTTTCATACAATGTTTTTCTTCCTCTTATATAAGGTTTATATTTATAATAGTTTAAAAATCCGATTTTTTTGTTAGTCTTCACTATTAAATCCGTCGCAAGCAAACACTTAGTATTTGAATTATGTCTAACTCACTAAGAACACGATAGCTATAAAAAAAAAAAAACCCATATTTTAAAAAAAATAAGAGGAATGAAAGTAAATTTATAACATTTACACTTTTCGAATCGTATCAAATTTCAGACGAAATTTATCAAATAGAAGTATATCTATATGTCCCTGTGCACATAAACATGATAATTCAAAATCGCAATAAAATAGGTGGATGAAATTTTGCATAGGATTTTATCACCAAACTTGAAGATCAGGTTCAAATTTTAAATCAAATCCTTCAAAAAGTTGATTATCTGTTGTTCTGTATATTAAAAAAAGTTCTATATTATATGTTCTGTATGTAAAAAAGACCTAAACTATAAAGGTGAATTGTGGCATGTGGCCTTGTTACTAAATTTTTTTACTTGTATAAAAGTTTAGATAGTATTAGTGTAAAATAAGCGGTATAAAATGTATACAAAACTTTCATAAAAATACGTAATATACTAGTAATATATATATGTGTATAATAAATATAGAGAAATTCAAGGGTAAAACTCTATACTGTTATAGGTGGAGATTTTTATTTAGTGAAAGTATAGTTTCTTGTTATTAGTTTTAAAACTTTTTTTAAAAAAATGAACAGACATTTTTTTTCAATAGTTTTATGACAAAGCTTGCAGTCGACTCTAATTCAAAGATGAGCATTTCTACTATAGCATAGCTTTATTTTGACAATTCAGCAAACATAAATCTGTAACCTTAAGCGAGCAAAATATTTTTAAAAATTCAAAAACAATACTGCTGCCATTGAAAATAAGAAAAACAAAACAAATGAATATGAAGTTTTGTTGCCAGTTACAGCTCTTTGAAACGATAGCATGAAAATAAATATGCAGTCAAAACTGTAATTGAAATTTTTTTTAAAAAATGGCATCAAGAAATATATAACAAAAAGAAAAGACACAGGCAAAAAGCCTTCTCCGTGCAATTATAGGCCACACGACGGATTTGTATAACAAATTTCTGTCATTTAGTAGCAAAAGAACCCAACTCCAGACAGGAATGAATC
This sequence comes from Argiope aurantia, assembly GCA_026543865.1. Classification (NCBI taxonomy): domain Eukaryota; kingdom Metazoa; phylum Arthropoda; class Arachnida; order Araneae; family Araneidae; genus Argiope; species Argiope aurantia. The sequence continues at coordinate 185,570 of JAPMOR010124426.1, read as the reverse complement.
ATCGCAACGCAAGTGTTGCAGATGAACTTCCACTTACTCGTGGCACAATCACTCATTGTTTGCCTTTTGACTTTTCAAGAATGATGGATTCGAGCCGAATTATGGAGCTTCATTAGCATTCCTGCCTCCCTTTCTAGCCGATTCTTTAATGTTAAGATCTCTTCAGTGTTCTGGTGCATTTTAATATTTTGAAATTACCCAGTTATTATTGAAGAAAAATTTATTTACGGTATTTCGAAATGTTTATATATTTTGATAATTCTTATCTGAAGATATTTTTATAAACTGTTGCAATAATTTAGTTTTCTTTTTGAGGTAATTTATTTGCGATTAATGTATTGAAATCGATTGCGAATTTCCGAATAGGCATATGCCTAGGGTCATTCAGCTGAGGGAAACCACAGGTAGATTGCCTAAGAAAATATTATCACCTTAGCTGCCAAATAATAAATTCCTAAAAATGCAATTTTTATGAATTGCCTAGTTGGTATCCTGCGCGTTGCTGCTACAGAAGAAATAATTTTGGAAATATCGTTTGAAATTTTAAATAACTATCTCATTTAATAAGGAATGATAGAAAGAATGATATTTATTTACTTGTCAACAATGAATACCTTCAATAAAATTGAGTGCTATATAAAGGAGAAGTATAAATAATATTTATACCATTTTTTTAAATTTTAGATATAATAATTGTACCATGCCTATAACCTTCGAGCAAGTACAAGCAATAAGTTGGCAAAGTCTTACCTCAATCGGATGAACGATACGGCAGTGCATAAAATACGAGCACACAAAAAGCCATTTTAATATATTAGAAGATAAAATAAGAGTATTAGGATAATACTTTATAATCAATAAAATTCTTCTTCATAATTCCTAAAATTCTTCTTATAATTCATAAAATTATGTTCATATTATTTTGTCAAGTATATTATAATATCAGGCTTCTATATGTTTCATTATATTCAATTAATTATACCAGGTCTTCACATACGCCGAGAATCTGTTTAAATGATATGGTGCACAAATAAATATATCGCACTAGTGATAATAAATTGATAAAGACATGTATATTTCCCCAAAATTGCTACAATTAAGACATTAACTTAAATTAGTCCTTAGCATGTTAAGTTTGATATGTGAAACAAAATTGGCAATTCTATTGTACTCGGGATAAGGATGCGAAATATCTAAATCTGGCACATATTGAAATCATTCTAACTGTACAATGTAACAAAAGCTTATTTGCAAAGTCATCAGACATCTTGCCAGTGGCGAAATTTCCAATTAAACAGAATAGACTTCTTGACTAGAATTTCTGGACTTATAGATGTAGACTAGCATGTTCCTTAAAAATAAATTATTAGCCTAATTATTAACTTTTTTTTTTGCAAAAATGTAATTTCCAAAGTTTTAATACACCTATTAACCTATCTTTGGCGGTAAAAGAAAGTGAAATTTGTTTACCTATGGCATTTATTTTGCTTAATTCAATTTTCTGTGATATAACAAACAAAAAAAAAGAACTTTTCACTGCATAAATGTAAGAATTACAAGTTAATGAAATTTTAAAAATAATAAATTCAACAGTCTTTGGTCTTCACAGAATCTTTTGAATTTAGCAATTATTTATATTTTTAAAGTTATTTATAAGATTTTTAATTAACAATTATTTATATTTCTAAGAATAAGCTTTTAATCACGTTATAAAAAGTGATCAAGTATTTGGATTTATCTTATTATATCCAGATAACATTTTAAACATTTTCTGTTGAAAGTATACTGAATAAAATTCCCTGAATTGTTCTAATTTTATTTATAAGTAATCATCTCAATCTGAAATTCTATTTAAAATGGACTGAAAAGACGATTACAAAAAAGAGAATTCCGAAGAGATTAATTGTTTAATCAAACCAATAGAGCCCTTTAATCGATAATTCATGCTTGCTAGGATATTTGAAACAGCTAGGGCCCCGCATCGAGCTATCTTACATGCAGATTAGAAGCTATTATAAGATAAAGACTATTACTATTTAAGATTCACAAGAAAGAAAGTTCAAGCGAGAATAACTGTCAAACCTGATGTTGTTTTCTAAAGATAGGAAAATATGTGAAAACTTGAATTTAAATAATAGTTGAAGTTGCTGAAATTAGATCAAGGAAGATTAAGTTATATAAGCTTGCTTTTGTATTGTGTATTTGCGAGTTTTTTGTATTTTGTATTTGTGAGTTTGCAAATCAAATATCACTATTTAGATAAGAATAGATATAGTACATGTTCCTTTCTTGTATTAAAAACAGTATTTATTTATTCAAGTTTTTGCATTTACTATTGATTCTATTTTATATTTATGCCCAGAACCACAAAATCTTAAAGGCACTGATTCAGGTATTTAACAGTCTTTCATATTCTAGAATAAGAGATCTACAAACTCATTTTGTTATTTATATTCATTAAGAAACAGTACATTTAAAAGTTACTAACAGTAATTTTTTGCAACTTTTAAATTTACAGACTCCCTTTAAGCGTTCTTTTGTATTAATATTACTTTGTTGTAAATCAAACTTTACTATTTGAAAGAAAACAGATAGAGTACATGTTCCTTTCTTGTATAAAAAAGTATCTATTCATTCAGTTTTCTTTTTTTTTCTTTTCTTCTTAATTTACCGTTGGTTTCATTTTATATTTGTGTCCAGAGCCACAGAATCTTAAGGGCACTGATTGAGAAAGTTAAAAGTCTTTCGTATTCCAGAACAACAGATCCGCAAACTCATTTTGTTATTTATATTCATAAAGAAACAGAAAAACAATTGTGATAGTTGCTAACAATAATTGTTCGCAACGTTTAAATTTACAGTCTCCTCTTAAGCGGGGTTTTTTTTTTTTTTTTTGCATTAATATTACTTTGTTGTAAGTCAAATATTACTATTTAAAGGAAAATAGATATAGTACATGTTCATTTCTTGTATAAAAAAATATTTATTCATTCAGTATTTTTAATTTACTGTTGGTTTCATTTTATATTTGTGTTCAGATCCACAAAATCTTAAAGGCATCGACCGATTCATTCAGTTAACAGTCTTTCGTACTGCAGAACAGCAAATCCGTTATCTGTTTTATTTATCCGTTTATTTTGTTATTTATATTCATAAAGAAACAGAAAAAAAATTGTGATGTTTGTTAACAATAATTGTTTGCAACATTTAAATTTACAGACTCCCTTTAAAAGCTTAGGGACATCAAAGCTCAACCGATCATCATAAATATTTCAGAGGTGACTCGTAAATTTGAAGAAATTTTCTAGAATTTGAATAGAAATGCCTTTTTCTTTTCTTTCTTCTTTTTTACTTCAGGGTCAGTGCAACTAATGTAGTGTTGTGGACAGCATTTGTAAAATATGAGATAAGATGTCACCTCTATGAATTTTTCAAATCTTACACGGTTAGTCACGGTCGACTGTGAAATGTTTAATGCATTTCGTCGAAGCGTCCTGACCTTTTGTTTTTCATGAATTCGTCCAATTTAAGGTCTCTGGAAATGACAAGGAAAAAAATCCTGCATTGTGAATTTGAAGCTGTAAAGAAAATAAAATGCAATATGTATGCGTTTCACAATTTCACTTGAAGAAAGTAGTGTGGATAAAAATAATCAGATGTACGAAATTCAGAAAAAAAAATTATATTTACAGCTTTGACACTTGTTAAAATATAAAAAAGAAAAAAAATTCTCGAAATCAAGGATATACTTCTTTTTTATTCAGGAGACATCCATGAGTTTTTTTGTTTACATAGGCGTTACGAGAATAAAATAGCAGAATACTATCGAGAAATTAAAATTATATTTCGAGTTGTTAATTTTAAATGAAATTAGGAAGACAGCAAAAAAATCCTTTCTTTAACTATGAATCTTTCTTCTTTGAGTGCAATTAGTACATTATTATGATATGCAACAGAAAATGTGATTAATTCTTCAAGGATAGAACGATATTTTATTTATTATTTGCTTAGTAGTCGCAATTACATTAGAAACTTTTTATCATGGATACGATATTATTTGAAAATAAATTAGAGGAAGAATAGGAAGAATACCTTGAGATGGATTCTCCTTTGTGTGCAATGAAATAATTTTAGCTTTCTTTTCTCGTATACGTAATATAAAGAAAGAAATATTAAACTACAAAAAAATTCAAATTCGAGATTTTGACGAGTCTCCACTCCTCCCTGAGTTCAAAAAACACATTTTTTGAAAATGTCCGTCTGTCTGATTTTGACAAAAATAACTCAAAAACAGTTTAAAGCTAAACAGTTGTAATTTATTATACGGTCTTTACTTCAAATTTTTATATTTTTATCAAATTTTGAGTAAAATCTGTTCAGATGATGCCCGTCTGTCCAGCTGTTCGAATATAAATTCACACAATAACTACAAAACGAAAGAAACTAAATACATAAAATTCAAAACACAGATTTGATAGTGTAGACATCTCTCAAAGTTTGAGACAAACCCAAAAAAGGGTTAATTGTCTGTCGGGCTGTACTTTCAGAAACATATTAATGCAATAATTCAAAAATACAATGACTTAAATATATCAAATTAGGTGTGAGATTTTATGACTATAAGTGCAGTTTTATGTCAAATCTTTGTTTCAATCGACTGAAAAATAATGCGCCTAAGCACAAATGTGATTTTTGGATACTATTAACCGCAAGCCAAGAATAACATGATAAACTCAATAAAAACGCCAAATTCACGCCAAAAGATAATATTTCGTAACTATTGTACGCCAATGTCTTCCAAGGCGTTCTCTTGCATGAAAAGTTTATTAGAGAGTGTACGAGAAATTTTGGGGAGACAACTCTCTCTTGTTTTACTCTTGCGTTCACACAAGCAACATTGGAGCATAAAGGAAAATAACACGAATTTTAAAAATAAATGTTATGTTCTTATATTTATATTAGCTATGATGCAATTATAAAATAATTAAAATATATTTTTAAAGCTCTCATGCGATTAAAAATAAATTAGTATTACAATTAAAATTTATTATTATCTTATTCTTTTTATTCTTTCGCAAGCAGAGATTTTCATTATTTGTTTGACTGAAATCTACTTTAACATGGTCCTTCATATCACCTCGGTTGCCAAGTCGCCAAAATGTGTAACAAGACAAAGCATTAATAATCAGCAATAGGGCTGCTAAAATAACTACTCCGCTTACTTGTTTGAGTTACCATATTGACTATAAATTTAAAGGACACATTAAAATAGATTTCAACTAATATTTTTCTCCACTGAATGAAATTATCATTCTATGTTTGTGTTATGCTTCGGATATTATTTTCAAGTTGAGGAAAAGTGCATCGACACTATCATTCAAACGAATATCTGAGTTTAAATGTTATTATTTATGAGATAAACGGGTGAACAAAAAGTGCCCTGACGATAAAATATTTTTAAGACAAACTTTTAAATGAGTGTACAAGATATCAGAAAGCAAGAATTTTCTGTTTAGAATTTTGTCTCACGAATTATGAGGAGAGGAAGATAAACATCCGTTAGTTTATGAAAAACAAAATTTGAAGAAAATTTTATTTGAAAATAGTATTTTCTGAGAGTATTCTTACTGCAAGAAAAAAGATTATTTGGATATTAACTCAAAATTGGTCCATATAGTAAATATGTGAACTAATAAATATATGATTAATGCTTTAAATGCAATTGGTCCGTCCATTTTTTTCAACGTTGAAAGTATAATCAAAGTAGTTAAGATTAGATAGTGTTGTTTCAAGTGAGCCCATTTAGTAAGAGAATATATCCAAGGATATATTCACTAACGTATAGTATATAGTGGCATATATATATATACTATATGCTTCCATATATAGACAGCAAGCATTCGAAATTTCCAATACGGAGGAGATACGAAATTTTTCCCATCGTGTTCACATAATGAATTTTTTGTATGTTGCGAGAGAAAAATAAACACCAACTTTTCAAATAATTAAACCAGCTTAGAGTGAAACACTAATGAGTCAAACTGTAGTATCAATAATTCAAAAAGTGCCAACAAAATATGCAGAATAATGAGAGGTCAAGATCCACCTGTATCCACAATGAACAATGTCATTCGCCATTCTGAAACAAATTATGAAAAATGCAAATCGAAAATTTCTTCTCGAGATTGCAGAATGTTTTTATGTTGAAAATCTATATGATTTATTTAAACGCAAACGATTAGATCTTTGAAGCACAACGTCATGAATGTTCCATCATGATATAATCCAGCTCAAAAGTTCCTCTTCGTATCAAATTAAAGACCAAAATCCCACTTCTGAACAGTTTATTTCCCTGTTCTCGCACCATGTGATTTAGGTTTTACTACGAAGAAGAATTTGCTTAAAGGACAATGATCTCCAAGTTCCGAAAAAGTGCATCGAGTAACGCCGATGGCACTGGTAGAAATGATAAAAGAAGGCTACCAATTATATATTTATATAAACTGTGGTAAAAATTCTTTGTAACTTAAGAAGCTAGTTATAAAGAAACACTAAAGAAAACTTTCCTGGTCCACTAAATGAGCAAAAAGCTTATGGTTAAGTTCAGGCTTTCTGATTGTTAAATGCCAATAATATTTAAACCAAAATGCAATTTTGATGCGCGTTTTAATACAAAATCCACTTCTAGTCTCTAGTACGAAGTCTCTTTAAGAAAGGATGTCTTTCATGTCATTGGAGAAATAAATTGCTAGCAGAAAACATGTTTCATAAAACTGGTCTTTATCAACAGTTGTGGAACCCAAACTTCACATAGATTGACATATTCCATCCTAATTATGTACCGTTGTCTTTGGAATGTGAGCGACATCCGCTATCTCAAATTATTCTTTCGAATAAGATAAGTTTTTTTGTTTAACATTTTTGAAAGCATCCTGAGAAACGTTTGAGAAAACGTTTTATTTTTGATTCTAGATATATGCGAAATTAAAAATTATAAGAATGAATGCAATTGTTTGTAGAATTAAATTAATTGAACAATAAAATCATGGCTGGACTGTCTTGAAACAAAGCACGTAACAGCAAGTTTTATGTAAAATTCTTGAATCTTAGTTATAAAAGTGTTTTAAAAAAGTATCTTAAAAGGTTTTTACCATACTTACAAAAATCCTACTTTATATTGGATTCTTTCTTATTTACCTTAGATCAATCCCTATTTTAAATATTTAATTTTTAAATTTGACTTGAAGACGGGGAGTGAAATAACAAAAATAACTAGACGGGAATAAAATAGTAAACAATTTTTAGAATAACAAATTTCGTGATCATAAAGAAAATTTTATAAAACGAATCAATAATATTGACGCATTGAAAAGAGGCAGCCGACTCTCCATGGCCGAATGGTCATAGCAATGGTCTCATAAGCAAGAGATCGTAAATTCGAATCCCGCGAGAGACAATGCAATTCACAGTTTGTAAATATTTAATTCCTTTATTTTATGTTTTCCTTTATTTCATGTTCCAGTAGATTCTGGACCTTTCTTTAGTTTACCAGATAAGTGTTCTATACTTTTCTTACTGTCTCCAGAAAAGTATTCTGGAACTTTCCCTGTTTGTATAAAAGCAGAAGATTTGTCAGTCGCTGTGTTCCGAGTTCCGAGTTGAGTTAATAATTGGTTTAGCTCTACCTCTTGTGTGCGTCATTGAGTTCCACACTAGAGTACCTACGTGACAATATGAAACGATGCAAACATTATGCTTGATAACTTTTTTTTTTTGCACTTTTCTTTAAGCTACTTGAGCTGAATATGTAATGACAGATTTCATATTTGTATATATTTCATCTATATGTGAAAGAGGAGAACAAAATTGACATTTGTGTGATGATAGATGCGAATACGATTTAACATCTGGCTACAGTTTGTTCTGTACTATTACATCTTTTCTTTTTCCCTAGAAAAAATATGCAATGGATTTTAAAATCACATTTTCTTGATACGTTTAGCAACTGTAACGTAAGCATTAAGATCCATTGCCTGAGAGTAGCGTTTGCGTTTGCCTATGTGTGTGTGTATGTTTAATTTTAAATATTTTAAATCTGTTCATTTTTAATCATTGTCTAATACAATTTGTCATTTTGCATTTCCTTATCTTAAGTATTCTCAAATAATTTACTATAAATTGAAACTATGAATATCCATCGGTTTTTAATGCAAACGTTACTATTCGAAAAAAAGATGACGAACTTGGCTCTCTATCACTATTCTACTTCTGAAAACCAAATTATCCAATAACAAGTCAAATCATTCATAATTCGCTAATTGTCAAAGAAACACTATTTTTAGTGCTCTTTGCTCTTTTCAAGGAAAAATATTTTTCTATCTATTTCAAGTATTCTCTCGAATGGATTTGAAGAGAAAAAGGCAGCATCAAAATGCTCCTTTTCCTTGTCTCCAGGGGTAATGTATTCTCCAATCGCCCCTTGCCTCATCCATCAAGATTTTCCTCTTCCTCATCCAAGCATGAATAAAGACGAAGAAGGTCCTAATCTCCCCCCTTCTTGATAGGCAGCTCCATTCCACCAGATTCAGAAGGCCAACGATGAATAAAGATTGCCCTTTTTCTCGCGTCCGTTCGCATTTCCATCGTCTTTTTTTCATCTTATTTTTCGATTCAAGATTTAATACGAGATTCAGCCCCAGCGACAAAAATTGGATTGCGTTTAAGGTGCTTTCTCAAGTTAGTTTGATTGGATTGATATTTATTGGCACTGGATCTGGACATACAGTGCTTGCAAAAATTGGATTGTTTGGGGTGCTTTTGTGCGTTAGTTTTATTGGGTTCTATGTTTATTGACATTGGGTCCATCTGGACATGCAGTGCTATCAAAAAAATTGGATTGTTTGGAGTATTTCCTGAAGTTAGTTTGATAAGAGAACTGTATTTAAGTGTATGAGGCTCTGGAATCGCAAGAACCATTTTGTCTCGAAAAAATATGAGTTGTTTGGAGAGCTTTTTTAGATTAGATCTGTTTAGCTACTATTTATTGGCTCTGGATCCTTCTGGGACGTATATTCGAAATTCACGTTATAATAAAACTTAGATATTACAGAAAAATCCATTTTAATAGAAGATATCTAGAAACAACTAACTCGCACCTTGAATAACTAATAATTAATTAATTAATAATATACAATAATAATTTATTAATCATTTCAATAATATGCATTAAATAATTTCAGTTTCATATCTTCATATATTTAGAATTCTTGCCATACAATTCTTCTTGTCAATATCATTTTTATTTAAACAGATTCTAAATTTGTGCATAAAACACAAAAACTCAAAACTGAATATAAAATTAATATACAGAATATAAAAGATACATAATATGTGTCTACTGTATATATTGTAGTCAAAGTTTAAATCTAAAAAAATTATGTTTTATTTTATAATTTGTAAGGTACTTTTAGTGATAGATTTGACAATATGTGTATAATTAATTTTATTGCAAATTGCCTAAATCGTATTTCATTTTTAATAACAATTTATAATTAGAAATAATTTATAATTAATAATTTTTAATAATCAATTTATATTTATAATAATATAATTAGAAAATGGATATACTTACTTCTGTTTGTTGATAATATTTCCTCCTAAATAATGAATAAAAGCTGATTGAAATTCAGACATCCCATTCTGGTGTCCATTCCTCGCCGAGACGTTACCATAACTTCCCCTAATATTACGAACAAGCCCATTATCAGGATATAATTTGAAGGGCCCAGCGCACACACCGTGGTTACATCATAATCAAGCTCACATCCATGTTTACTTTGGGGCCGTGGTCCATTTCTAGGTCAATTGGAATTCCATTATTTATAAAAATTAACTATTTCTTTCTTAAAAAACTGACCTTTGATTAAATAACAAAAAGTAAGTCAAACTCAGGCACTTTTGCTCACTTTTTTTCAAAAATAGCTTCATAAATAAACATCACAAGAAAATTATTCATACATCTATTAAAGAGCAAAGAATTATCTTTTTCTTGACACCCACTAATTTACCACCTAATTTTACCTTCAATTTTTAATACATTTTTAAAATCAATTTTCAGCAAAATTTATAAAGATATTTAAATATTATGGCACATTAATTTAAGCCAGTTTTATAATTTCATCAGATATTTCATGAATGCTTTTTTGTCATTAGTCAAATTACGATAAGAATATTACTTTCTTTGGACTTTAAATCCTTAGTAGAATTTTTTACTCCCACTTTTATATCGAAGCATGCATACTCTCTGATATACATGCTCAGTAACATTAGTTTAAAGAGTTATTATGAGTTGTTTAGTTTGATTTTCAGAGTTTTTTAAAAATTATTCTAATTAGTATCCAATGTAACTCATGGATGATTAATCTCGATCCTACCAGAAGACTATGATACTTCATGGTACTATGGTATGGAAGAAAATGGTACTTCATGGCATGCCACTATATATCATTATATGAAAGAACACATAAAAATTAGACTTGTTAGAACTTATAGAAATTATTAGAAAAATAGATTCACAATTTTAACAAAAGATTTAAAGAAAGGGGACAAAAAAAATTGTTTAGTTTCTGACCGAGATAATGAGAGAATAAAAAAAGACGTTTCAGTGAAAAAGTGTTTTTTATTAAGTTTAAATTATTATAAATACTTAGAATTAAAATGTCTTATCCCAAGCAACACCAGGATATCACCTATTATTTTAAATTTTTCTGTAAATGTATTTCAAACGAGTACACTATTATTATTAGATAGCGCTACTATCCTGATTATAGATACTTGAATTTTAATTTTACTATTTGTATCAATTCATAATTTACGCCGAATTCTTAAAAGATTTCTAGGATTTCTCATGGTGCCAAAATAAGTCCAAATGCTTCTCTGAAATAATACTTTTGTAGATAATACTTTTTAAGAAAAGAGGCTAGGATATAAAGTCGATTTTCGATATAAAGTCGATGTCGAATATATTCTTTTATTCAATATTCTAAATTTCTGAATCGTTTTTTTTAATAAAAATCTTTACATTTCGCTTTTTATGTTTATGCTTTGGAAAGTCGCTTTCTTTTTTAAACTTTGCTAAACTTTTTTATATAATTTAAACTTTACTCTTTTATATTTTCTAAAAATTAAGCAATATTTGCTAAACTTTTGCTTATGTTTTAACACTATGTTAAAACATAAATTTAGCAATTTTTTAGAATCTTTAAATTCTATTTTTTCAAATTCCTAATTTGTTTAAAAATCATCTTGTAATAAGCTTTATGAATCAAAATCTAATTCATACTTTTTGTCACATAATAATTTCTCGATATGTTCTGATATTACTGAATTACAAAAATAATAAAATATTTAAAAAGATTTGTGCAGTTATTTTAATGATTTCTAATGCAAAAAAGTGAAAATGTCATGTAAATTTTCAGTCGAACCTCAGTATTTAAAAATTGATTAAAAAGTGTAGTTGTGTCCAATCAGTTTAGTTCTAGAATTAAGTTTTGTATCTCTTAAGTTACTTTTAAAATCTTGAACAAGTAATTTGATAAACTTTTAACTAGAAAACATTTGCCTTATATATCTTTATAACCGAAAAAAAAGCCGTGTATCTCACAATTTCTAAAACTCTTTTGACTTTTAATTGATATATTTTTGTTTCATAAGCATTTTTTTCCATCTTTTTTTATGCAGAAATTAGAAATATAAAAATATTGTAACATTTTTCAGAAAACTAATCCCTATTCAGATACGCAATTAAAACAAGTTTTTCCATTTTATGAGTTTTATGGATCTCTTTTATTATTCTTTGTTTCTACATTTTATAGAAATCTACTGTAGGTAATAGTTTCCACAATTAAATCCTTTATTCCCGAGTTTTTTGTGAATTAGTTTTTTTTTCTTTGAGATTCCATAGCCAACGGCGAAATTAATGCTCAATGTTCAGAGTTCACGTCGAAGATCTTGATCATTTTGATTTGTTTTGTCTAACAAATCGGTAAATGTGTTCCTCCATAAAAAGAAAAAAATATATTTAAAGAGCAACAATAATAAACTTTCTCTTGCTAAGAAACAGATCACTGTCAGTAGGCGTTGTTTCTAGCTATTTAGCATGTGTTAGATGCAGTCAAAGTTAGACTATAATTAGAGAGAAGAAAAAATAAATGAAAGGATAGAGATGGATGCAAGATGATGGTATGACCTGATAACTGAAAATGCATTATGTTTCATTTGCATATAATTTAAACTTGTAATACAATTGTAAATAGATCAGATTATTGTACAATGCCTTTTCAAAACTTCAACCTAATTATATGCTCATATTTTATTTACTTAATTTTCTTTGGGCATAACCGGGGACATGAAATTGAAGAAATGGAGGTTCAATGTCTGATAAAAATTAAGAATGTTATTTGAACAGACTGAAAATGTTAGTTTTCAAATGAATTTAATTTCGATCTTATGTATTTTTTAATATGAAAATTGTTTAGTAATTTTCATTTCAAATATACATTTAATATTAAATTTTTAGAACATTGTTTGATTTGGTGTAATTATATTGATGCTCCATATAAGACAACACTAGAGCTGTTTTAAGACGTCACTCGTTATTTTGAACCAACTTTAGATAATGAGGATAACACCTGACCTTGCACCTCCCTTTCCAAACTTCCACACAGCATTGGTTGAGAGTGGACATTCGACCTTCAGAGATACAGAATGTATGTGGTAAAAGTCAGATCATATCGAAATTGGAAATATCCCATCCTGAAACCGAGGAATTAACAGACTCCGCAATTCGTTGGAACATGGTAAAACGGAAGAACATTGTAAAACAGAAAGAAATGACGAAACATAATGGATATGCTTTATTTTTGTGATTATTTCCTTATCTTTAAACTAATAAATCTAATAAGGTTATATTAAAATGATAGCCTATAAAAATTTAAATTCAGAAGTATAATTCGTCAGTAGATGATTTTTTAAAAAGATTTTTTTATTTATATATTCAGTTGTTTTTTGCTCACTTACAATTAACTTTATTTTTTAATAAATATAGCATCGGTTATATATATATATATATATATATATATATATATATATATATATATATATATATTAATCAATTACTTGTGAACTTTTAAGTAATAAAAGTTTACTTACTTGCTCATTAACATATATTTTCAGTAAAATATTGCATACATTTTGATTAATAGTCTCATTTATAAGCTTTTCACCTATAGTAATATTAAACACTGTTATTTCAATAATTTCAAAAAGTAAAAATAAGTTTTTAAAAAATGATCCGAACTCTGAGTTTTACTATAAAAAATGCTTGCTGTTCAATAAACTATTGCTATACATTTTGGAAAATTCCAATCAAATTATTTTTAAAGAGTATTTATGACTTTCTTTAGAACAGGTTCATCAAGAATAAGAAGATAATACTGATATTAGTTACAACAAATCATACATATCAAACATTCCCTCAGTTCATTTTCCTAACAAACTTGGACAGTGAGTTGCGAAGGTTTAACCTCTCTGCACACAAGAATCTGACAACCTTCGAATTCTTTATTTCCCACCGTCAACGAGTACCTGTCCACCTGATGTCTGATTCCTTCCTCGAACTCACACAGACACGTTAGTAGCTAAGTTATCATTGAATCGCGCCTTATTCCTCCAATCTCTGTGATTAGGGAACCGCAAAGGAAAATTCAGTAAAGACTTACGGTGCGGAATCTTTTGATCAAATCAAAATTACTATTCCAAAAGCGCTCCTTAGGTGTTTGGGACAAATTAAATAAAAAGGAAAAGTATATATTAAAAAGGTGAGATGACAAGGTCATCGCTTGAACAGCTTATTTTACTCCTACAACTCTGTAATCACAAATTATAATTCCAGTTCAGATTTTTTTTTTTTTTAACCAAGCTATGCGCTATATCAGAGTTTTCGCTAGATACCTGAAAAGAATATAAATTATTTTAGTTTTAATTATTGTTTTAAGTTATCAGCAGTTAATGTATAAAAGAAACCTGATACAATTTCATTAATAAAAAGCGATGTGTTGCATATAAAATATGGATTATCTCTGTGACAAACCGCTATTTCCTTTAGTGTTTCTATTATCTTGGCATTCAAAAATTCGAACAATAAAATTTAAGGCTTTTCAAAGCGATAGTTAGATTATTTTTAGCTATATGAATAAAAAGAATTTCTTAAGTGGAATTTAGATATGCATTCCTTTCAAAACCTTCCGTGTCAAAAATTCCAGACACATAAATAAACTTTCTTTCATTACATAAATGCATGCTTTTTCGCTAAGTTTTCTTTGCTTCCTCGGTAAACTAATTTTATTTCGCTATTCTTAAAATCTTTATAGAATAGAATTACATAAATGTAATAAAAGTCTAGTCAAATAGAAGGGTTATATAAATATATCTCTACTAATAATAAGAACGAACGTGTGATTGCGTGCTTTTATATAAGATGTTATGTGAAAACTGAATAAACTATATCGAAAAGGATTATTTTTTCAAGGCTAAATAAAATTTCACATAGAAAGCTGAAATCTACAAAATAGTGTTAGCAAAAACATTTCTATAAAAAAAAGTAAAAAATAACCTCATTCTCATTAAAAACAATGGCTGTTTATAAAATAATTTTTAAATGGGAAAGTTCTCAACATATATATATGCGCGCCGTTCAAAACCTAAATGCACATGATTCAAAGGTGCCGCAAGCTCGAGTTGCGTCCTTCTCTGTAATGGCTGGGTTTCAATACGTCAATTCATGCGAATGCCTCCGCAAAAACAGTCCATAAGTGGCAAATCTGAAGATTGGGACGCTTTCACAAATGAATCTTTTGACATTGTCAAATATTTCCATTGCAGTTGGTTTTCGTTGCTGTGGTTTAAATGGGAATGTAACCGCGCCCTTCTAAACCTAAAAGCATGTGATTCAAAGGTGTCGAAAAATCGAACTATATTGGCTGAATTTCGGTATGTCAATTCATGTGGATGTCTCCGCAAAAATAGACCATAGGAATCATGTCTAGAGATTAAGGCGACCTTGGGGATGTCAAATATTTCCATTATAAGTCGTTTTTTCAGTGTGATTTGGTTGTGTAAAATTTTCTCTTATGGTTTCCTTTTTTCTTTTTGTGAAGTTTGTGTGTGTGTGTGTGTGTGTGTGTGTGTGTGTGTGTGTGTGTG
>JAPMOR010124426.1:107856-169909 GCA_026543865.1 Argiope aurantia | reverse complement strand
AACTCTGAGTTTTACTATAAAAAATGCTTGCTGTTCAATAAACTATTGCTATACATTTTGGAAAATTCCAATCAAATTATTTTTAAAGAGTATTTATGACTTTCTTTAGAACAGGTTCATCAAAAATAAGAAGATAATACTGATATTAGTTACAACAAATCATACATATCAAACATTCTTTCAGTTCATTTTCCTAACTAACTTGGACAGTGAGTTGCGAAGGTTTAACCTCTCTGCACACAAGAATCTGACAACCTTCGAATTCTTTATTTCCCACCGTAAACGAGTACCTGTCCACCTGATGTCTGATTCCTTCCTCGAACTCACACAGACACGTTAGTAGCTAAGTTATCATTGAATCGCGCCTTATTCCTCCAATCTCTGTGATTAGGGAACCGCAAAGGAAAATTCAGTAAAGGCTTACGGTGCGGAATCTTTTGATCAAATCAAAATTACTATTCCAAAAGCGCTCCTTAGGTGTTTGGGACAAATTAAATAAAAAGGAAAAGTATATATTAAAAAGGTGAGACGACAAGGTCATCGCTTGAACAGCTTATTTTACTCCTACAACTCTGTAATCACAAATTATAATTCCAGTTCAGATTTTTTTTTTTTTTTAACCAAGCTATGCGCTATATCAGAGTTTTCGCTAGATACCTGAAAAGAATATAAATTATTTTAGTTTTAATTATTGTTTTAAGTTATCAGCAGTTAATGTATAAAAGAAACCTGATACAATTTCATTAATAAAAAGCGATGTGTTGCATATAAAATATGGATTATCTCTGTGACAAACCGCTATTTCCTTTAGTGTTTCTATTATCTTGGCATTCAAAAATTCGAACAATAAAATTTAAGGCTTTTCAAAGCGATAGTTAGATTATTTTTAGCTATATGAATAAAAAGAATTTCTTAAGTGGAATTTAGATATGCATTCCTTTCAAGACCTTCCGTGTCAAAAATTCCAGACACATAAATAAACTTTCTTTCATTACATAAATACATGCTTTTTCGCTAAGTTTTCTTTGCTTCCTCGGTAAAATAATTTTATCTCGTTATTCTTAAAACCTTTATAGAATAGAATTACATAAATGTAATAAAAGTCTAGAAGTCAAATAGACGGGTTATATAAATATATCTCTACTAATAATAAGGACGAACGTGTGTTTGCGTGCTTTTATATAAGATGTTATGTGAAAACTGAATAAACTGTATCGAAAAGGATTATTTTTTCAAGGCTAAATAAAATTTCACATAGAAAGCTGAAATCTACAAAATAGTGTTAGCAAAAACATTTCTATAAAAAAAAGTAAAAAATAACCTCATTCTCATTAAAAACAATGGCTGTTTATAAAATAATTTTTAAATGGGAAAGTTCTCAACATATATATATGCGCGCCGTTCAAAACCTAAATGCACATGATTCAAAGGTGCCGCAAGCTCGAGTTGCGTTCTTCTCTGTAATGGCTGGGTTTCAATACGTCAATTCATGCGGATGCCTCCGCAAAAACAGTCCATAAGTGGCAAATCTGAAGATTGGGACGCTTTCACAAATGAATCTTTTGACATTGTCAAATATTTCCATTGCAGTTGGTTTTCGTTGCTGTGGTTTAAATGGGAATGTAACCGCGCCCTTCTAAACCTAAAAGCATGTGATTCAAAGGTGTCGAAAAATCGAACTATATTGGCTGAATTTCGGTATGTCAATTCATGTGGATGTCTCCGCAAAAATAGACCATAGGAATCATGTCTAGAGATTAAGGCGACCTTGGGGATGTCAAATATTTCCATTATAAGTCGTTTTTTCAGTGTGATTTGGTTGTGTAAAATTTTCTCTTATGGTTTCCTTTTTTCTTTTTGTGAAGTTTGTGTGTGTGTGTGTGTGTGTGTGTGTGTGTGTGTGTGTGTGTGTGTGTGTGTGTGTGTGTGTGTGTGTGTGTGTGTGTGTGTGTGTGTGTGTGTGGGTGTGTGTGTGTGTGTGTGTGTGTGTGTGTGTGTGTGTGTGTGTGTGTGTGTGTGTGTGTGTGTATGTGTGTGTGTTGGCACTCTACAAGCAACACCGTTTGACCTAGAGCTAACGAATTTGACACATATATATACTTTGAAAAATGGGAATGCGCACCTAAAACGATTGTTTTGAAATTTTAACTAAAGTTCAGCGAAATTTTGACTTTTTTCCATCATAAATTCTTAAAATATTACAGTGCAAAAATAATTTTTGCATCAACTCAAAGTTTTTAAAAAATGTCTTTTTGATAATGCCGATTTAATATTATACAAATTTTTCTTGAATTTTGGCAGTTTTTAAAAAAAATATGGCTTAATTTTCAGCAATAGATTACATTGTTGATCCAAAATTCAAATCTTTTTCTTGTTTCATCAGATATTGAATCCTATATTTTTCTTCCATTGTTTAACTAAAGAAGAAAGACTCTGTTAATTATCTTTGCAGTTTACAAAACGGGTAAAAAAGTGAAGTTACAACATAGCAAAGATGGATGAATGATTTTTTTTATATATAGATGAACTATAACTTTTTAATAGGACTATGACGTCATAGTACTGGCCTCCATTCGAAAAGCTGAAGTCCTCTTTGTACGGAGCATACAGGAGAATTAAAATAACACAGCTTTAATACTTGATAATTTGGAAGAACCATGGAAACAAAAATATATTTAAAAGATTTTAATGGAATGGAATTAATTTCTTCGGCGAACCAGCTGATTGTCAAAGGTGATTGATGCACAATATTTTAAGCCCATTGAAGGCGTGAACCAAGGTTATGAGATATGGAATGTTATTAGTTTCTAATTTTTCTTGAATTTCTAATTTTTTTTATTTAATTGTTAGATCCTTATTTTTTTCATCAATTTTGTTTCATTTTTATATATTATTATATGAATTTCATTTTTTTATATATGAATATTCTTGTATCAAAAAAAAACTAAAACTTTAAAAAGTTTAACAAAAAAAATTCTTGTTTCTTAGCATTGACTACTGATTAATTAATTATATAAGTCTTTTAAATAGTCTATTTGACTCTTCAGAAATGTAGTTGGCCCTGGTTTCATTTTCAAGGTTGAAATCAGTCGCCGTCTAGGATACATTTGATAGATGAATTTTTGAAAAATGTGTACATTCAGTGTATGAATTGGCCAATTAGTTCTCTAGTACTTAACCCATATCTAGGATGGTTTCAGGAAGGTAGTTGAAATTCACCTTCTTCATCATAATACTTAGGATCTGCTAATTGCTAGAGGTGTGAGAATGACTACCACAGGTTCATGCTTTAACTCAGGCAGTATGAATTCACTTTGAGAAAGCTGCACAACTATTACAGAGTCTTCCATTGGGACCGCGGTGGCCTGGTGGTAAGGTCTCGGCTTCGGAAGAGGAGGGTTTCAGGTTTGAGACCCGATTCCACCGAAAAACCGTCGTGTAAGGGGGTCTGTTGCACGTTAAATCCGTCTTGACCAAACGTCCTCCCGCTGGTGTGGTGTGGAGAGGGGAAGAGGGGAGTGTCAGCTCAGGTGTCGTCCTCGTCATCTGACCGCGGTTCAAAATTACGAGATCCGTCCCAAAATAGCCCTCGTGTTGCTTTACAACTGGAAGTTAATATAATTAAACTAAACAGAGCCTTCCATCAATGCCTTTATTATTATTATTTTTCTATCTTTTAACTTCTATTTTACACTTTTCTGCTTTGATGGTTCATGCATATCTGCATAAGTATTAAAGTGCGTTGATAGTTCATGCATACGAGTGAGTAAGTGTTTAAGATATCTCTTTTCGCATTACGTCAATCCACATGCAGAGCTATTTTCATTAAAATCTTCCCAATAATTCTGGATATAATTGTCCTAGTTTTGAATACCAGCGTATATCAAGGTGAAAGGATCAGATAAGATAGTTATTAATTAATTTCGTCAAAAAAAATACCGCCCTACACCTAATTTTTTTAATCCCTACTAAAATGACGTTTTCATCTAAATAGTCTTTTATTAGCATCAATATGTATCCTTGATTCCCCTATTTCTGGCACAGAAGAGTCAATTCAACGTGAATAAATGCCGAAATTCCTATTTACACTGATAAGTTGATAGCAGTGTTTATAAAATGATAGGACTCGAGTGAGACAAACGAGGATGTTGACACACTTCAACAAACATCGATAATCAACATCTGGTATCAATCTTTCTGTTTTCCGGGAAGATATTCAGAGATTAAGTCATGCCTTTTATCATAACAACGAATTTGAGTAGGTGGTGCTGGGGCAGCATTGTCATTTTTATCACTTTTTAACAAAGGATTGGGCATTTTCTTAAAGCAAAGCAAGGCTTTTGACCTGGTTTTAGATGAAGCTCTTAAATCTTTATAAAATATGTTTAAGTCTAATTTTGGCTTCTAACTTTTTTATTTTCATTTCTCTTGCCTTTGCCATCATTACTATTCAATCACTTATCAACACCGTCATCTTTAAGATGAAATTCCGATAGCCAAATTTGTATTTTCGGTGTTCTCATTTCTTTCTAGGATCATTTACATGAACACTCAAGCCATAAAGAGTTCTTTGATAGTTCCTGTTTAGATGGAACTATTTCTTTTCTTACTTGAGTATTAGTCCAAACCAGCATCTTGTTTTAGTAAATAAATCCAGTAACTATTTATTTTTTTTATTTAAACGTCATTAGAAACTTAGTTTTAAAATGATTTTAGTAAAAAATTCAATCAAACAAACTAAGAGATAATGTGATTTTTTTTTTTAGAAATTTCCTAAATGCTTGTGATTTTAATTAATAAAAGAAACCTCTTAAAATGCCTTAAATGTCTGTAGTGTCGGGAGAGGACACTTATCATTTTTTACCAATGTCATATAAAATCCATTCATATTCCTGCATTAGAAAAAGAAATCAGTAACGAAAACTGTGAATCGATCAGATCATAAATTGAAAATTTGAAAAAACAAAAGCTAAAAAAATGATGATGAAAAAATATTTAATTTTGATAGCTGATATAAAATAATGACAGAATGTTATTTTTTTTAAAATTATTTCTTCATGATACTATATTTTATTTTTGTTAATGACTTACAATTCATAATTTTATCTTGTTCCACCATAGAATTCACTATTTTTCTAGCTGTAGATTTTTATTTTAGTTATTTCAAATAATTGTTTTATCATTTAATACATCAGTATCTAATGTTACCGAATTGATCAACCATTGCACCATCTTCCTTTTTCTTTTTCAGATACTATTATATAAATGTCTTATTCTCTTTCCTCCGCATAAAATTCTGGATCTTGGGTAAAGCAGTGAATTTCTTGCATGGCATTGGTGAACAATACGTAAGAAATATGACTCTTTGGTGTAAATCTGACATTTCTACTAAATCTATCGTGAGAATATGTATTTTGGACGTTTTGTACCAGCCGATCGACACCAAAATTTTACTGAAAACTGCATTTGAAAATTTGAGGTAATATCACCGAATTTTATTGATTTAAATAATTTCGTTTATAAGTTATTGCGTTTAAATGCATGCGAAATTACAGACAGATAGATGTACAGACCGTACGACGAATTTGATAATTATCGTTATTTTAGATGCTAAATCTGGATATGAAATTATATCCACCCAGTCCTTTTTTTTTTTTTTTTTTTTTGCCTTTTGTAGTTTTTGAGTTTTTTTTGTACTCCAAGACGGACAGACAGAGTTTTCTTGCCAGACAGACTTCGTCTGAATGAATTCATTCAAAATTTGATCGAAATTCTATATACCAAATTTCGCTTATCTAGCTTAAAGAATTTTTGAATTATCGTGTTTTTACAGACAGACAGACATAATGTCCAAAAGTGAAACTGGGCGATTTCTTCAAAATCTCTTAGATATTTTTGATAATGACAATATTTTCTCTACTCTTCGTACATAAGAAAGTAAAAATTGGACATCTATTACCGAAGCATTGTTAATTTCAAAATGACACCTACAAATTCAAACTTTTGGGAGTTCGTGTTTCGTTTGTCACTATTAATACTTATTTTCAATGAAATCATATTTAAAGGCATTATATACCCTTGAAGATACATTTCTCTGAACAAACTGATAACAAAATAAGTGCATTGCTTATTATACGTAGTTCTTCTAATATAACGAACTTCTTACTGTTTCAAAAAAGAAAGTATTGAAATTAATTTGATACCGTTAATTTCTTTCAAATTTAGTCATGAATTCCCAGAAGTGGCTGAAATATAACCTTCTGCTATAAGCTAAAATATATCACTTTCAAAAAAAGATTATCATGATTTAAAAAAGCCTACAGCGTTCTTGATTTGCATATGTTCACGTGACCTGTCAGTTAACTGACAGTTAAATCTAAAAGTAACGCACTAGTGCTCTGATTTTCCCTGAAGAAAGTTGCATATGATCTCACTCCCGATTCTTTTTTATGACTGTCCAATACACTCTTCATGCATTTGGACACGGTTATCCAATCTAAACTAATCACAGTTTGTGGATATCATTTTAATTGGCGTTTACTGTGTCTAAAACTGCATAACTTTAGCCAGAAAATTTGAGCGATCTCTATTTCTGTTAACTGTCAACTATATTACAAACCTAGTTAGGCGGAGTAGACAGAACCATTTGGATTAAAACATGAACACATGCTATCATTTTGTATCTAATTACAATATATAATTGTAATACATTCTGTATTGTTTAGTACATGCTGTAGAGTAACAAATTCAAACGTTTTTTGTAAGTTACACTTATATTCTTTTTTAAAGTTAAAATTAGATTTTTAAGATTGCAATAAGTACATCAATAAGTTGTTGTTGTTCATAATGGCACTTGCCATGGACATGTTCGCTGACTAAGTGAGCGATTTTAAGCCAAGGGAGCGTCTCTTGTTTAAGTAGCGTCAACTATGGCCAAGAGTACGTCTTAGCTACTCACGCATCACATTTGCTTTCACAACCCCTTTTTTCAGGGGGGCACATTCACACATCTCACAGATAGTACAGCTGAAGAACAACCATGCCTGAACCGAGACTCGAACCCAGGATGTCCAGTTCACGAGGAAGTCGCGCTACCCCTATGCCATGATCCCGGTGCATCAATACGTACTTGTTAACATTTTGTAGCATATGAGTTACTTGTCCACTTTTTACTTTCTTACATCTCTTCCAAGGTTTCCGAGCAGCAATGTCAGCGCCATCTTTTCATTAAAAGGATATCAACCGACTGACTGCGTAGTTCTACAAATCTTAGGGCAACCTGAAATAACTACAACATACGTATTCTTATATAGCATTAAAGAAAAAGTACTAATGTACAATATACAATAGGTTACATATTATAAAACAGTTAATTTTAATTTTCTTATTGAATAAAACTAAGCATTTAATTGATGTAATGGAATATTGAAAGATGTAACAACATCTTAACTTATCTTTATTGCTAATCATCGTCAAACGACACTCTGTCGTCCATGTCTTTTGTATCGCCGCCTGTCTCAGACCGAATTAGCATTTAATTCCAACAATGTTTTTACAATTCCTTCCCATTTGTCCACGAAAATGGATTCATGCACATCATATGTCTGCATGCCTTCGCATTCGGAAATTCTCCTGTAATACAATATACGCTTTTTAGATACGCGATTTAAATTCATTTCAGACAACCCAGGTTTCGATTAACTCGAGTTTGGATAACCGGGGTTTTACTGAATTTGCAATGCAACGATTAATTTTAAGAGACGCAACGAGGCACGTCAAATCTCAGCGCGACACAAGAGCGAAGAGAGCTTAAAGAGAGCTAGAAATATTTTACTCGATTGTTATATACCATGAGATTCGAATAGGGATTTCTTAACATGTATCGATTTAGGAAAGGGAATTATAGGCTTCTTTTAAAAGAATTTCTTGAATTGACAGTTTTTTATCCTTTCACTCGGAGCAGGTGAAAGTGCAGATTGAAGAATTTTTACAGAACTCTTAGTGCATAAATTAAATAAAAAAGGAGGAATTGGATCAGGAAATAAAGAGAACATTTAGAACATTTTAGAATTCAGTTAATATAGGTTAAAATAAGATAAAAATTAGGAAATTTTATTTATTTATATTCTTATTTTATATTTTCAGAAACCTTGCAATGTTTTCCTTTAATCAATTCTTATCTGATCTAATTCCTTGTCATGCTCTAGTATTTTATCTTGGACTTTTTTTGGAAGTACCAGTATCTTTTTTTATAAACTTTTTTTTCATTACATATATATATTCTTGGGTCTTTTACATTTTATACTTTTACATTACGCACAATATTTTAAACACGAATTTAAGCTAACTAAACTATTTCTAAGTGCTTTTCGTTATTCGTGTATTTTTTCTATATAATTGAATTAATTTTTCTTATTTCGTAGCAGCAATCGTATCTTCTTCTTGCACTCCAACATTCGAATTCTCCCTCATATTACATATTTTTGTGACGCTTTCTTTTTGGATGCATCCTTAGATAAGAACTTTCTAATTGCAGTAATTTCGTTTAACCATCCTCTTCAAAATTCTCTACATATGCATTTGGAGCAGTCATACGTTTGTTTCGCTCTTGCTTTCCAAAATTTTCTACATGTGCATTTGAAATAAATATAATTTTCCAAGTAAGTTTCTTATGTCATCCATTTTTATCCATCGGACATTTACCTTATGTCATCCATCAGAAAGATTTAAAAGAAAATCTAAAAAATGTACAGCACATTCCCTTTGCATTAAATTAATCCATCGACTGAATCATAGTAACATGACATCATGTTGTTCACTTGTTCCATCCTGATCGATGATTGATGACGATCTTCATTGGAATGATACACATGTACTTGCCATCCCTTTTTTTTTCCTCTGCCTCGCTAGGCAGGTCGTCGCCACCCTGATGGTCTCAATTTGCTGATTTGATTAGATTCAGGAACCGATAGGTAAATTGATTAGTTTCAAACCGATTGAGGCCGTAGGGCAAAAACTCTTGTTATCCGCCCACCAGCAAAAGGGTGTTGCCGGCATTGACGCCGGCCCACGCGCTTTCACACCAACCTGCCGGCACCGAAGAAATGACAAAGCACTGGCGGCAAACAGAATGCTGTTCCACAAAATGCCGTGTGTGCTCGACTTGACAGGACTGTTGTTCTATCTGAAAGAAACAATGTGATGGGAAAGGAGCCCGTCTGCTTACTCTATTTGCTCAGGTTGCTTGCCTTCCTTTTTCGTTTGGGTATACTTTCGTCGTCGTCTCTTCCTTCTTACCTATCCCCCCCCCCCCCTCACAGACACACACACCTTTTTTTTCCTTTCTTTCTTCACTGGTTCATTTTCTAGTTTGATTTCTTTTTCTGCGACTTTTTATCAATCATTTTTTAAAAAACATTTGATTGGCACAAGCAGATGTTTCAGTATGCTTCATTTCCATCATCAATTTTGATTTGTACCAGTCATAATATATTGATTATTTGTTCGTAAAAAAAGAAGAATTATCTCTTATTTTCGTTATCTTTTTAAACAAATATGAAAACATTATCATACATAATCAGCATATGAAATCTTTCATCTTGGGGAATATAACTTCTTTGATCGCTTTTTCGTTTAATTTTATTTATTTTAATATCTACTACTCATGAGAAAAAATTTGTGTCTGCATATCTGTTGTTTTCCTACACGCCAAATTGTTATACTGAGAGCTAGCAACTTTAACATATTTGGGCTTAGAAGGATATAATGTTAATCTTCGAGCGATTTTTTTTAGTTTCAATTTAAATTTTAATTAATTAAACAATAACCGGAATTTTAATTTTTCTCGTAATAACTTCTGTAAACGTTACTTCAAAAAAAAAAAGAGAGAGAGAGAGAGATTTATATACACATTTTTTTTATTTCAGAATTTTTTTTTTCATTGAAGTTTATTAATTGTCAGGAAATTAATATTAATTTTTGCAATCTTTTAAAAATATTTTTTGCGTTATTTTTGCAAATGTTTTTCAGTGTTGCAAAGGAATTCAAATCTTTTTTTATTATTATTATTTCTACAAATATTTATTAAATGGTTTTCTTTCATTGTTAAAAACTAAAAGATTCTGTTTATCAGCACAGTTTACAAGAGGAATAAAAAAAGTGACGCTATTGTGCCCCAAAAGACAGAGGGCAATTAATAGATAGAAAATTATATTTTCAATTGCATTATGTTATCGAAGACTTGACTTCATTACAGAAAATTCATGCTCAAAATAAACAAATGGAAGTGTTAAAATAACCTAATTATTGTGTTTTGCTCAGTTCATTAAAATTATTTTATGAAGTAATCATGAGAATTTAAGATATTCATAAGAAATTCAATTGTGTTTAATTGAAACCAATATTCTCGACGAACAAGTTGATCGCCAAATGAAGCTAGTATAAAATATTTTTGGTTTAATCGTTATTTACAGTTTTAAAAATCCAAATACAGTAACCAAGAGAGATTCGGAGTTTTTTAATACCAACCAATTTTGGCGACTAGCTAGTTCATCCATATTATTAACTTTTGGGATTGTTAAATATTAATGTGGAATGCATCTTTTTTTAAAAAAAAATCGCCTTTTCATTTGATAAAATCAAAAAATATCAATCCAATCGAAGAAATCAAAACAAATAGCAACGCGTAAAAATTGTATCAATTGTAATGCGTGTAAATTAAAAAGTGCATATCCTACGAAATTAAATGAAAACTCTACTTTAAAATTCCTGTTCCAAAGAAGGCATTTTTAAAAGCTTTTTTTAACATTGGCAAAAGCACACGTTTGAATGTTTTGATGGACGAGTTTGAATTGCATAACATTAAATATTGCTATAAATTGTGTTTACGGTCTAAAAAACCCATTAAAAATAAAGAAAACATTAAACTGAAATAAAATTGATATTACTAAAAAGATAATATTTTGAGCTTTAAGGTAATACAAAAACCATTTTGGTGAGATAAGAGTTTTTGAAGATATGGTCATCAATTTTCATTGGTGAATCATAGCAATTACATATCTGCCAATGGTTAAGCCTATTTTCTCGCCCGATTAAACTTTCTTGAACGAATATTTCTTTATTTTATTTATTTATTTATTTATTTTACGTCTTCTTTCTTTTGAGTGAATAGAGTTTTTGGTGAAAAGAGAATAGAGTTTTTGACACCTCATTCAGAGCATTTCTAATAATATTTGCCTGCTTCATTTATTAGCGAAGCGCTGAATTAAACGCAGCTGTAAAAGCGTTCAATGAAGTCATCTTAAACAAACATATAGTGATGTATTTACATCTGAACAGTTGCCATTCGATAATATGTAATATGAGCGATTTCTGTGCTACATGCATTAGTGTTTTGTATATAGAAACAGTAACATGTTTACTAAGAAAAAACAATTAGTTTTAAACCATGCATTTAGTACAATACAATTGCAATACCCTGTTTCACACATTTCACATTTTTTTAAAGATTTTCTATAGAATCTTCATAAACACTCTACACTTGCTTATTGTGCCACAATATTTTAACAATAAAGGCATGTTACACGAAGTTACAGTAAATGAAACGATTTTACTTTTTCATCATCAAAACTTCAAATAAATCGTCGTTTTTTCATACCTCAATTCATATCTCTATATTTCTTAATACAAGTCTTACATATCAATTAGTAACAACAAATGTATTTATCCATATATTTATGCAAGTAATTATTTTAAAAGACCCAGATAATGCGATTTCCTTGACATCCAAATGGTCTAAATCTCACATGGGCAAGAATCCACAATGTCTAAGTTCTTATTCATAGTAATCCAGCTTTAAAAATTCTCCGAGCATATTTTTTCAATGTAACATATTAGATACTATAGATTAGGTAAATACTATAACACTCGATAAAAAAAAGTTTGATTTTAATCTTCCTGTAAAATAATTTATTCAACACCTCAACATGCAAAATGTAGCTGTCAGTCTTTCCAGCCACAAACTGAGAACCATCTTCAGAAGCTCTATTACTATTTAAAAAAATACAGGGTTAACACGTGTATTGCTTAGGTATTATGACGTTTGGTTACCCACAGACGAAAAATTTCCTTTACTCAAAAAGGGTAAACAAATCGGAAAATTATTCATAAGAGTTGCGACAAACAGTGTCAAGGAAAAAAGAATTAATAAATAATATTGATTTAAACTCATTTACTATTAATTTGCAGTTAAAGCTTTACTTTTCATTTTTTGTCACCATTTCACAATTAAGTGTAATATAAATACTTCTTACTATGACGTAATAATAATTTTCATCAAATATTTCAAACAATACTGGGAAAAGAAACCTCAAATGTCATGGTCTATCTACCAATATAAAGCGTAATTTTTACATTAAAAAGTTTATTTAATAGAGAGAGAAAAACAATTATTAGAAGTCGAGAAAAATGGAATTAAAGCGGCGAATGGCGAGCATTAATCTCAAAGCACCACTGAACTGGAGAGAGAAAATGATTCCATAATTATTTTTTGGAATTCCATAATTATTTATATTATTTTTTTACACATTTTTTTTGCTGTTTTTGTTTTCTCATTTCTAGCAACTTCTATAAAAATTCTTTTTCTTTAAAAAAGGTGCCACTTTTTGAAGACCTTATCTATGCATTCGTTACTGTCAGTTGAGTATAGTGACAGGAACTGCTTAAATTCGTCTCTGTTCTCATATCAATAAGGAAAGGAAAAACAAATGCCTGGAGTATGTATTCAGTAAATTTTTTATACAATTACTTATTTGACCAACGTTAAATTTTTAGAAGGATTATGTTAGCTTGTTGAAATTCATGAACTGATTATAATTCTATTTTGTATATAACTCTGTTGAACATCATGATAGATATTATTGAAGAATGAAGAATTAACAACTGATGAAGACTTCTCGAATATTCTTGCATTTACGATTTTTTCCCGAGAAAATCTCTTAGTATCTTCAAGACGTCTTGACAAAGCATAAAACAATTTTCACTTTTTGCATTTATTTGTTGTTTTGGAAATTCGATATTTAGTTAAGAATGAGCAAGATTGCGTCAAAGCATGAAACACAATTTATCCGTAACCGTGACTTATTTAAATTTGCAGCGGTTATCTCTTCTTCACTTCGAAATAAAGAAGTCATTCTTGCGGTTTTTGTCACCCACACACAAAAGGAAAAAAGAAGAAATCAGATTTCTGCTCGTTCCAAACAACAGATTCACTTATTCTCAAATGATACTCTTCAAATTTTCCGGATTCGGCGATGTGCTTGACAAATTCCTAGCAGTATAATCATAGCCCAATAATTCACCACTGAAAATAAAGACAGGCAAAAAGAGTCTATACAAATTATGAGTTTGGTTCAAAGGCAGCGTTCAACAACAATTTGACCCCGACAAGGCACAAATCACATGACCTTTTTTCACAAGCCACGTGACACGCATTCGCGATTTCTCGAGATTCAAGTTCACAGGAAGAAATCTTTTGTGAATTTTCTTTCGTTCGTTTTTAATGTTTTTTTTCTCTTGTATGGCTTACTTTTTTTTTCCTTCCTTTCATATTCGTGCAGTTAAATCTTTTGAGGTTATTAAAATCTTTTGATGTGTACCGTTATGTTGAAAAGTTGTGAGACAATTTATCAGTTTGGAAATTCTCAAACTTGATGACGTATTGATCTGCTGGTTTTCATTAAAATATGATATGGAGTGTCTCCTTTTCTACTCTTCCCCCTTTTTCCAGGATGCTTTAGATGGGATATTCTTTACTGTATCAGAGCTGTTCTGATTTCGCGAATGAAAGATGATTTGTGTCTTATGTTCATGAAGGTGCTTTTCACTGGTACACGTTAAATCTGGTACGTAATGGTAAATGCAACTTGGAAAAATGTTGAAAGACTAAAGAAAAATAAAGAAAGACTTGGAAAAATATTACGTGACTTGAAAGTCCTGAAAATAGTGTTTCTGACTGAGTTGATATCTCATATGATTCCAAATTACGTGACCTTTCATAAAATAGCCATCGCGAATCTCTAAAATAAAATTTTAATTAATTCAGATGGTTTGAATCTTAAAATAAGTTATTTTATGTTGAAGGGAAGGGGGGTAGAGGAGTTATCGCTTTTTTTAATATGGTTTTTTTTTTTAAACAATGAAACAGATGGTATAATTTCTTTTAAAAACTTTTAATTTTCATGTTTGTATAATTTGTTTACTCATGGCCACTCAAATATATGGTTTACACTGGTATGAAAAATGTGAATTATTTCGAGTAATAAATCAATAATTAGCAAACTAATTAGCAACATGGGTATGAAACCTAGCTCTACTGAAAACTGAAAATCCTCTACATGTTTCTTCTGAAGTCTCCTATTAATTCTCTTAAAAGATCATCGCACTGAAAGCATGGAAAAAAACTGAAAAATGAATATTAGTTTATAAGTCATTTCAAGCGTCTAAGCTCTGTAGCAGTACATATATCATCTCCATAGGCCAAGAATCTCCATACCAGTCTTTGTACCAAAGCCATGAATTATAGGCATGTACTATGGTCAGGCTGTACCAAAGATAAGAATTTGTCTTTTGGTACAATATGGCCTTCAATAGAAAAATAAAGATCCATTTTATAAGTTAATTTAATAAATATTAAATTATTCAAACGATTTCTGAACTAAAAAGGGTACTTCCCGATGATCAGAGGCACATCACTTATATAAAAAGGTATGGAAATTTCTTTATTTTTTTAATTTCTTTTCAGTGATGTGAAATATTGTACCAAAATGCATTTGAATAACGCAGAATGCATTACTGTACCAGAATGAATAATTTTATTTCTCCTGTGTTATTAAACATTTTGGTCATAAATCTAATTATTTATCCTATAAAACTTTCCGGAAACCCTGAGCAGGAACTTTCATTCCTACGCTCACTTAGAATTATAATATATTTTACTTTTAAATGCTTGCGACACCCACTAAATATCCTAAATTGGTTCCTACTCCGTACGTTACAACAATATTATATCAGAACGAAGTCGCCGAACTTCAAAGACATTTCTTTAAATACCAAGTAGAAAAAAGCTGCATTATCTTTTATTACAGCTATTTATATTCTTTGCCTCTAGTAAGATATGCATTCCATTACGCGAGAAGAGAAAAACTGTTGTTCTTTCCGCTGTGTTTCCCCCTACACAATTTATAGCTCCTGCCTGTATCCCTAGGGAGGAATAAGAACTACCAGAGTACGAATGCTATAACCATAAACTACTAGTCTCAACGCCCTTGGTCAAAACCGACTCTCCTTAATAGAGACATTCTGCTAGCAAGTGACGAATAGATTGTTCGAATTTATTTCTGTTAGCACCTCTGTCTTCGCCTCCAGTAATGTATACTGCCGCTAAGCATCCTCCTCGGGATCCTTCTTTTTTTTTTTTTTTTTTTTTCGCTTTCCTTTCAGCACACCTGAATCAACAAACGCAGAAGGAACTTATCGAGTGTTTAGTCAGTTGTTGCTTGCTCTCCTCTGTTGCTACAATTGCTTTTATCGAGTAGCTGTAGCGTTCGATAGTCCTGAATGAATTAGAAGTTGTCGAACTTAGTTGGAAGGATGGAAACAGATTGCTTTGCCTCTCGAGTTGATACACTGTTTATCTATATACGAAGAGGAGGTGACATATGTTTGCAACACTTCATATCACTATTCATGACTTGTAGTCGGAAGTTTACAGCACAAATATTTGGTGGGGGAACATGTGTGAATTTTGTTCTGGAGACATATGCTATAAATCCGTCTTCTTCCTTTATGGATGAAATATTTTTTATTAAAATGAATTGTAAAGATATGCATATGAATTCAAAATCGAAATATATATATAATGACTAACTACTAATATAATCATTTTTTTTTATTTCAAAAGACAAAAAAAAAACTAAGTAAAACATTTTGATTGTTTATTATGGAATGAAACTGGTAATTTTATTACAAATTATTGCTTTTGTTATATATAATCTTGTAGTTTTAATTTTTTTTTAAAAAACTTGAATGGCTCATTTTAATAGATATTTAAAATATATCTGATATAAAATATATCTGTTTTTTTCTTTCATTCAATTTCAAGTAACCAAGTGTTACAGGAAAAATTCGTAAAAATAAACCAATTATTTTTTTATTACTACTCTAATAATTGAAATTTTAATTTGAAATTAATAACTGGTTATTATTATTATTATTATTATTGCAACTGAAAGCTTTGTAATTTATCACTAGAGTTATTATCCTTAAATTAGAACCTTATATCTGGCATTATTTGTAACAGTAAATGGGTTTAAAAATTTTTTTCTTTATTTATAAAAACATGTTTTTAATTAAAGCAAATAATTTTTATTGACTTTAAAAAAAGTTTTCAAGTAATATTTTGGTAGTTTGGTAGTTTTTGTTTGTTTGTTTGTTTAAATCTTTGCTAAAGTATTTATATTATTGTTTGTATTCTATGTATAATTTGTATTATATATATATATATATATATATATATATATACGTATTAGTTACTATAATCATATTGTTTTTATATTTATGCTGATTCTTATTCAAAGAGCACTAATTAATTACTAAACTGTTTTAAATTTAATTACATTTTAATTTTTTTTAATTTTTAGCAAATATAACAAGTTTTATTGTTAAAATAATTTTACTTGCTACAAATAGTAGTTTTAATCGTGGTTAAAATTCTTATGCAATTTTAGAAACAAAATAATTTGTTAAAATTTCCAGTATTATTTTCAAATAAGAAATATAATGTACTGTTTATTAAAAACTTTTATTAAAAAATATTCATTTCATTTTTTAAAAACTGAATGTCAAGAATTATTTTGTCATATTAAGTAACTCGTAAAAATGTTTTTTAATTAAACATATTGAACACGTACATAGATTCTAAATACGGAAATTAATATAATTAATTGCCGTTAGGCAGGGAAATGTTGCACGTTTTGTTGGTGGAAAGTCAAAGAAATTTCTTTCACCGTTTCCATATCCACCCTGTGTTAGAATTGCTCAGTTAATGTCTACTTTGTTACACCTGCTTTATGTCAGTTGATGAAATGTTCGATACACTGCAGCTCCACCCTTGAAATCATTAGAAGCTGTCGAATCTTAAGTTGATGGATGGAAATGCATCGCTTTCAGTATTCTGTTGATAACATTCTGAAGAAAACGAAAGGACATATATCAGTTGCACTTCATATCTCTATTCATGAATTGTAATCGTAAATATACAAATTTGTGGAATGCTGGTTTTATTCTACTGATACATCTGTGTTCTGTATAAATAGACTTTTCTGTTTATGCTTCATGTTTGTTTGAAAAAAATAGGATATCAAAATAATCTGAATTTTATCAGTGTTTCCCTACCCTAATCAGAAAAATCATGATTTGCAAAGTATTCTGAGCCATTTAGTTCGTAATTATATATATATATATATATTTGATCATGGCATTTTGATTCCTAAAGAAATGTTTGTATGTGTGTGTGTGTTATGGCTATTTTAGAAGAAAGTTTGATACGGCAAGAGTAATTTGTCCGTATTTGCCGAATGAAAACAGTAAACATAAAATTTCTAAAACAATACATGAAAAGTATATTCAAAACAATACATACGATAGTTGTGAATAGGCATGACTATCATACTGATTGACCAGCGGCAGCATGTGGTATACATCATTTTTTTGGTGATTACTAATAGTACATCGTTATAAGTAGCAACATCATTAAAATTAAAATGAATGTATGAGATCGTCTATTGCATGAAGATAAAAGATTCATAATTTATAAAAAGTTCTAGACCTTCCTTCGCTTAAAATAAAGAACCGAGCTTGCATCAGCGGTCAATTTAAAATTCTGAAATTATAATAAAAGCATTCATAAAACTAATATTTCAATAAAACAACAAGCATAGATTAGTTGACATATGATAACTAGACTAACTGATATTTAATATGACATAGTATTCATCAAACAAAATTAATATATAATATCGTTTGCTGAATAATTTTTTTGTTATATATAAACATTAATTTTTGGAACAGTTTTGATTTTCCCAAGAGCCTCCTTTCTATTTTAAGCCATCAAATATGGTTTATTGAAAATAATCTTTATTTTTGTATATCTTTCCATCAAACTACGAAATATGTGTGGTAATATTTTTTTAGAGTCAATAATACTTATAACAACATTTAGATGCTTATAGCTCAAGAAATCTATAAAGCGTATTTTGGTATGCAATATTTCAAGTCTTATAGCAATTCGAAATTTATTTTTCTGCTTTTAGTGTTTCGACCTTCAAAGAAAAAAAAGAGATTATAATATTCTCCTTATCAAGATTAAATCGTCGATTTCTTTGTAATCGAGCAGGTGGTGGAGCTTCAATTCTGTAGACGTGTGCACTCCAGTTTAACGAACCTCGACTGATTTATTTGTCCCCTTATAATTCAACAGAACGGTAACGATTTCCTGTCTTTTCTAGCTAAACTCCCGTTAATTAAACACATCTGGTTGGCTGAATAAATTGCGGCTTTAGAGGAGCCAGATGGATGAGCCCGACGATTAGGCTTTGAAATGAAGGGTGGAAAAAATCACACACAACTTTATGCTTACCAGTTTGTTTATATAATTTGGTTTTTCATGTGTGGAGAAAAGACATTAAAAAAAGGGGATGTAACAAACTCATTTCAAAACAGACAGCACCCTTTTTATCATTTTTCAAGGACGGGACTTTTCTTCATTCAAGGCAACTTTCGTTAAAGAACAGAAAGAGAAGAGGCGGATTTATGAATTTTATAGCCCTATGCAGTGCGTATAATGAGGTTAATAAAATAGTCAATTTAATCTCACATTTAAATATATTTTAACATAATTCAAAATTAATTACTTATGTGAACTACAATTAAATATATATTTTCGGTTAATTTTTTTTTTTATTTCATTGACTTATGAAAATAAATTTTTTTTGTTTATTTTTTACAACCCAAGATTGCACGGCATCCATTTTGTACAATAAATCACTGAAGTGAAGGTCGCTGTTTACAAATATTGTAAAGCATCTTATTGGAATATTTAATGTTAGCACATTATTGAAATTTCTTAATCAATATAATTTATATATATATTTATTTTTGCAAACTTATTTATTTCTTCCTGAGACTCCTCAGACTGGTGGCCTTAGGTGCCAGAGGTTTACTGACAGGAGAGGCGAAAGAAACCCGACGGGGGCGGGGGGGGAAGCAAGCACAATTTCTCTTATGTAGCTTCAAAATAACTCATAATAATGAATTTTACAATGAATTAAAGTCAAAATTCTACATCTTCCTAATTTTCTTTTTTCATTCAGATACTGAATCAGATTTTCCGCTCATTGTTAAATATTTTCTAGGATGATATTTCTAAATAAAAGTTAGCTGTTTCCTTTATTGACAATCAAAGGAAATTTATTTGAGTTTACTTTTATAAGACTCATGAGATTTAATTGCACTAAAGTGGAATTCTGGGAAAAATATATTTATATCTTCTTCTAGACTTTAGTGTATTGATCGACGTATAAGTCTTAATGTATAATACGTTGCAGCAATAAATCACTTAAATTTGTTGTAACAATAAATCACCGAAATTTATCGTAGCACAATCTTAGAAATATTTAATCGGACTATAACGTGTAATACATTTTTAGTACTTTGAATTTGGTTCGAATTTAATAAAATTTTTAATCTTCTGCGTCTTCTCCAATACTTATAAAATATTTCGACTATAACAAAAATAAATAATGAATGACAAAAATAATGAATCGGGAAATAATGAATTAGGTAATTTAGAAATGCCTAATACTGAATAAGGGCAACATATACAAATAATGCTTAAGATATGTAACTACTTTCGCAATGAATGTTTTGTAAAACTCTCTAAAACAGTAATATTTCGAAAAAAAAATAGAAAAAAAATCATTTCTGAAACCAAGTAGTTAAATGACAAAAAGTTATTATTGGAAAAAAAGAGCTTTTTTTTTCACTAAATGTTTTGTTTTACATTTTGCAGATAATTTAAAAAATCTGACTCTTAGTTTCTAAACTAAAAAATAAGACAGCACTACTATCTATTCTTTAAATATTGAGGTTCAATTAAAAAATAACGTAAATTTTTCAGGTGGGTTTTTTTTTCGCATTATGAAGCATTGGAAGAGTTGTGTAATATTTCTAAATGAATTATATTTACTAATTACTTATTTTTTATTTCAGAAATTGCAGAAAATATTGAGAAATTATTATAACAAATTTGGGACAAAAATATGCATTAGATACTAATTTATTAGGCTTTTCCATGCGAAAATTCTATTAAAGATTTGAATTTGAGAAAATAGCGTTTAATGAAGTAAAATGGCATTAAAATGTATATAAATAAAAATATAAAAACAGCATAACTTTCCAAAAAATAAAAGAAACAAGTAAGTTTGTTAAGCTTTTCGTCACTCCCATTTCTATAACCGGAGCAGCTCGATTTTGTTGTACTAATTAGAGATACTTCACACACGTGTATCTTTTAGAGTAATCATTTGCAAACAATGCATGTCTGGACAGCAAACCATGTTAAATAAACAAATGTATGCTCTTAATAATGGAGGCTGCATAAAGTGAAAGTAGGAACTAAATTTAAACAGTTATTTAAAGAAACTTTTTAGAAATTGAAAATAATTCATAAAAAAATATTCCATATTTTCGCCAAAAATCGATCTATCTTAGTCATCTACTTAAAAGAAGCTTTAAATAAGGATTGTAACAAATAGCATAAATTCAGATATGTTGGGAGTCTGAGGTGAAGAAACTCGCATCACTAACAAAGGTTTACAACAGTTCGGATGGACAGTATAAAATACGAAAAAGATAAGATGCTATTATTTTTTAAGAAAGCTAGAGAAAACATTTTTAAATATATGTACAAACTTATTAGTTTATATAATACTACGATATAAAAAATGCACAGATGAAAGATCAAACATTAGATTCGCCATATGGTCATTTATACGTATACATTTTGAGAAAAGCAAATGTATTTTATTCAAAAACAACTAGATCTTCACCAAGAACAACTAGAACATCGGAAGTTTCCACAAATCGCTTTTTTTTATACTTTGTCTCTGTTGATGTACGATCCATTGCCACTTTACTACATTTCATTGTTTTCCAACAATCATTGGATACAAAGCGAGTAAATAACAAGCTCATATTTCCAAGTCAACGCAAGCACCTGAAAACCAAACCTCCTTCCTTAATGAGTATGGGGCTCTTTTATTTAAAGAGAAGCGAACTGACAACCAAGCGCCCTGGAACTACCTTTACAGGCCCCTTGGCTCTCGAAGAAGGCTACTAATTGTTTTCGTGTGGAAGGATATTCAGAGAGAAAAAATAAGAGCGAAGACTGATCTGGAATCGGATCCATGGAGAACTGTCTAGGAACAAGTAGTTCTCTGTTGTAGGGGTGGGCAAAAAGAGCCCCGAAATATGTGGGGATCAGCTCCTTGCCTTGGAGAAGCTATTTTTTACCCCAGACGGAATGTGGATTCGGCGCAAGTTGTTCTGTGGAAGGCATCGTTGACTTATAAAAACAACCGAAGTCGAGGTGGAATGAATGGTAAAAAATGTTTTTGGTAGTATTGCTATAAATATGAATTAAAACCCAGAGGGAAGTGGAAAAAAGACGTCTTAATGTTTATTGCAACAGCACCCTGAAATTGTAAACATACCAGCGTAAAAATCTCTATTCCTGAAAACAACTATTTTTAGTGAGTTCAAGTTAGGACTTTTTCATCATCATTAAAGTGAATACTCAGTGTTTCCATCTGTTAAGAAAAGATATGTATTTATAAAAAGGTGATAAAAGAATATGTGGATATATCTGTACGTTAGCAGGAAAAACTGCGAAATATAGAACTTTTACATGGATGGGGTAAATGAGGAATTTGTCGCATTGCTGCTAAGTCTTTTCATCGAAATGCGCATACATCTTAATTTAATAATAATGATTTAATTTATAACGTTAATAATTTAATCTAAATTTTTAAATGCAGTGTGCTTTAAAAAAATCCGAGTAAATTAAAAAAAAAACAGTTTGAAGAGGAATAAAAGCAGGAAGATGCTCTTTGTACAGAAAGTAAGGAAACAAAGTTAAAGGAAACAGCGAGTAAAGATCTTCGATTTCATTGTTTATAATTTAAGGCACCAGATAGCTCTATATTTGCCGAAACGATGAATTGCATAAGTTTAAAAAAATGGAGTGATGCCTTACAACGTCCATTGGTAATTCCTTCACTCTGGAATAAAGTTGTCATATAGAATCAACATTCACTTAGAGAATAAAGATAACTTTCTACTTAGATAAACCACACTAATTTTTCATAGCAGTTCGCAAAATACTTGTTTATGTTCCTTCATAAATGATGTGAAAAGTATGTCTTCTAATTTAATAATTGCACTCTTACTCCAAGGACGTTCCATTAAACACGTTAAGTCGTTACTCCATTGATCCTATGTAAATCAACTTATCTACAACTGCAAAGTCAAAGATGCTTTTAAATTATAAACAATGTAATCAAAAAATTCTAATGACAAAGTTCCCTTTTCAAAAAAAAGAAAAAAAGAGATTTCTTATTGATCCTTTCAGGAATATGCCATCTTTCGATTTTCATTCACTTGCTAAATAAGGATTTTTAAGTTTGGTTTGAATTTTTATAGCATAATATATAACAGAATATCATTACCCGACACCATTTTAATCGATATTGAAACTGAAAAATGTACATTGACACTATTAGAGTTGTACATGTATATAGCTATAGATGACAATTTTTTCCACTGCAGCAGCCGATTTCTCCAATACTCATGAATTGATGAGTTTGAACTTGATGGTGAGATTGAAACCATGCAATTAGTTTTGCTGGAAACGCCTATCAAATTAAAATACGGTAATAGGTTGTTTATAAATGAGCGAATGCCTATGAACAGAGTAAATGGACAGTTAGTAAATTAATTCAGTTTAAATTAAACAAAAGCTGCTATGACCTTAAGAATGTTCATTTGAGATCAGTGATTTAATGATTCTTTCCTTTCAAGTCACCACGAAATAAACTGAGCAACAAGAAAAAGAAGCATCAAAAACATATGTGATGCTTCTTATGAAAAGGCGCGATATAACAACACGAAAATGATTATTTTCAGGGAAACAAATTGCTATCTTCTGCCTTGGAACCCATTGTTCATTCTTATTCATTGTTTTCGTTTATGTGACGACAGTCCATGTTTAAATTGAAAAACAAGAATTTTGTTTTATTATCATTAAATTAAGGTTAAAGTACCAGTTTTCGTGTTTCTCTCAAACTTAGATGAGAAATATTTGTAAAATTCAAACATTTCAATTTAATAGAATTTGCTCTTAATTGATTTCTAGGTTGTTGTTTTTTTATCATTAGGTACAAAACAGGGAAATTATTCTTACATTATGGTTAAATTATCAATTCTGTATTCATTTCAATATATTTATTGGAAGTGTTAAGTTATTTAAAATAATTACAAAAATCGCGAAACTTTCATAAATATAAAAATCAACTGGCTATCATGCCTTTGAAAACTCCACAATTGACTAAATGTCCATTTTACCAATGTAAACCTTTGGAGAAAATCTTTTGAATTTTTTAAATTAAAAAACGCAGCAATGTTTGAATCTCTTTGCATCATTATTTATTATTTTTAAAGAAATTAACGGAACAAAAAAAATTCAGCTTTTTTAAATTAAAATCTATTTGATATTAATCTCCATATAATTTTCATCCTCATTCCTCATTTACATAAATATTATTTGACATTATATTTTTATTTGTGTGTAAAACAATTCCTAAATTAAATTTTATAAAATAAATTTTAAATTTTATATAAAATAATTCACCGTAATTCAGTTTTTTTTAATTATTATTATTCATATTTCAACTCCACGCTTAATTCTTTGTTGAAGCTACAATATAATTTTTGCCTTGCTAATCACTTATTCTGTTTTTGAAAGCGTCTCAATTTTTTAGGAGTGGATAAGTTGAAACTAAATCAACATCCTCATTAATAAAGTAGATGTAATATTCGATTAATTTAACAATAAAACAATAATTTTTTTATTGGGATAAATGCACTTTTGATTTGCACAATATTTACTGCATAACATTAAAATTTAGACTTCATAATTTTTTTCTAAATTTCTGTGGCCGCCAGAAAGTACTCAACAATCTCCATTTGCAATGGTGTAAGATAAAATATGTCACTTGAGATAGATTAGAATTTACAAACTCAAGGTAAAACGAGCATTCAACCTTCTGGACCGAATTTGTTTTAAACACTGCTAAAACCTACACATTGTAATAACATGGGTAAAACAAAAACAAAAAATGTGCGATAAATTTTGCCAATTATAAATAAAAATTTTAAAAAATATAATGCTGGTCCCAAGATGCTGGAATTGCAGCACAAAAATTCAAAATAAAAACACAAATAAACAAATGCTGAATATATATATACAAGCCAAACGGGCCACTAAAAATAAAAATATGTGAATCACTAAATTCGGTAATCGTGCCTGTTTCAGTTTCATTTTTTCCACTTATCATTTATTCTCATTCTCGGTTATTAACAAGGATAAATTTAATTCAAGAAATTAATGTCAACAAACAAGTACAACAACAACAAGTATGAGAGTATTTTAAGTACAACATCAAAATACTCCTCATAAAAGAATATCTTCTTTTGGCAAAAGTTTAAAGTTCATTGCATGTTATTTGAAAGCCAAATGCTTTCTTTTGTTTACCTCTTAATGCTATCCTTACAACTCGGTGTTCCGCAATGCATTTTTTTAAAATTGCATAATCTACCTCTATTAACAAAAATAGTATAACGCAACACTGGAGTTCCTTTCTGCTGCGAGACATATGCGTGGGATAAAGATATGTTTATAATATTTTTTTTTGTATTTATAATCAAAACGCATTTTTCAACACAGTGGTATATAATTATCCTCTTATTTATGTGTTAATATACATTAATGAACTTTATAAATCGCAATTAAGTTTCAGAATGTCTTGTTAGATGTATGGTTAATTTATTACAGAATCTCAAAAAAAAACTTCTATAAAATAATGTCAGTATTATGGGTAATAACAGGCATTTATAAATTATGCATGATGTTTTTTAATAAAAGTGCCTTTATTTCCTGGAACCACCTAAATTCGTATGAAATCTTTTATGATTTCGAAGCTGAATGGACGTGAAAAATAAGAAAATTATAAAAATCAACAATTTTTTATGCATTTATTCCCGAGCTTGTTATTCTCTCACGACTTCTTTACAAATTAAGTCTAATAAAGAAAGGCGAGTGAATTCAAAATTTAAGAGCTTAACTTTCCTCTTTAAAATGAGTGAAAACATTTCTTCGCTTCATTTATTTCGTAACATTTTTATGTTACAAAAAGATACCAGTAAATTTTATTTACCCATTAAATGTGAGTTCTATTGTATATTTTGTATTATTGAAAAATCACTACATTCGAAGAACTGAATGCTGTTATTATAATGAGATTATTTATTTAGTTATTATTTTCACAACTATTTAAAAAAATTATCAAAATTTATGTGACAGTTATTAGAATAGTTTATTTATTAATTATGTATTATTTATTGAAATTATTAAATTTTTAAATTGCCCTTGATTGATATTTTTAATTAAAAAAAAAACCTCTTCTAAACTTTCCTCTTGTTATGTTCATTATTAGATCCTAATTCTTAATTCGAATTTCTGAATAGATTAAATATATATTATTGTTCCTTCAGCTACAAATTCGCCTACTGTGTTAAACATACGATAGAAAGTACTTCTTTTCTACATGAGAGCGAATATATTAATCCTGGGATTCAAATAACTTTAATCAGAGAAAATAATCAGTTAGATTTGAAATTATTGAAACTATAACTTTGGTAATGTATATGCGAGAAATTGTGGCAATAAATATAATTAAAAAAACTATATTACTCTTTAAAAGGCTTTTGATCTTTATCAATGTCAAAAGTTTAATGGATAATCAATTATATTTAATTTTATGAGACGTAAAAATAAAAATGAAGCAGAAGTAAGATTGAAATGTTTTTAAAGGAGCAGCGATATTTTTTTAATTGAAAATTCTCATGTATGCTTTTTATATTTTAACAATTATAAACAAAAAATTTCTTTGCAAGTGTAGCTAAAATTTTAAGCATCGTCGAAAATATTTTGAAGGAAAGATCTATGAAATGAACCGAATAGTTCTTAATTACTATTTTGTCTTTTTTGTACAGTTTTTACAGTGAGCAAATTTCTAAAATTTCTGCGAAATATCTTTTAAAATTATTATTATTAAATAAAGAGATTTTTTTAAAAAAGAATTATTACTTTTTTTAAAGTAACATTTTTTGAAAAAAAAATTATTTTTTTAAAGGAAAGTAACTTTTTAATCACTTTTTTATTCAATAATTTGAATAATAAAAGAGTCCTCGATCGAATTAAAAAAAACTCAATGTATTATTCACCTCGATGGTTGAGGTATGACATAAGGTAGGAAATATTTAACTAGTGAAAACGATTTAAAAATAAAAAAAACAATATTTTCACAACTTTCATTTTTGATTTTGAATTAATAAAATGTATTCGATTGATAATATTATTTTATTATTAAATGAATGAGATATTCAAGAAATTTTTTTAAAATTCTAATCTCAGAAATAAAATCAAGAATTAACCAATTACCGAATTTTCGATGCATTAGAAATAAGCAAACGATGTTATATTTGCAGTTCCACTCGAGATCGAATGTATGGTATTTCACAATTTCCGTTTTAAATACAATTTTATTACCTAAAATATTAATCTTTCATGCATCAAAATATTCTAAGAATGTATCATTAACTCGTCATTGTGTTGCAAGGGTGGGTTTTCAACTAGGCGGCTACCTAGAGTCACTAGACTGACAAGAAACCGCAGATAGGTCGATTGAAAGATGCTATCAAACTAGTTATAAAGTAAATAAATTTGCAAAATATAAAATTCTATTAATTGAAAATATCATGATAATATTAATATTTTATTAAATATAATGAATGAGGTTCTTATAAGTTTGATTACATTCATTTAGTATTAGAATATTTATAAACACTTAACATTTGCCTCCATAATATTGTGTATAGACATGGATGCTGAATAGTCTGGATTCTTATAAATCAATAAAAACAAATACATTTTCGCAAAGTTATAAAAATAAAAAAATTTTAGCATAAAATAAATCTTAAGAATATGTTAAAATATGAGCCGTGTATTAAATATCAGTACTTAATTGATCAGTTTATTAAGAAAGGGGTCTCCTAATATTAACTGTCTAGGACCGCATCTGGTACCTAAATCTGCTATTGATTGTTATTGTATATTCGGATGACAATTTTAACTTGGCATAAAGATACAAAATGTTATCATGTTTTTATTTATTTATTTATTTTTATCTATGATCTGAAATGAACCGAAATGATTCAGATCTTTTAGTTTCTTATTTACAATCCACCATAGATCATTACTAAAATTTGCACTAAAACCAATATCTAATAGAAAACTAATTCACCTGGGCATTACGAATGGAAAGAAACATCATAAATCAGATCCAGTACAACTTATAATTTATTCAAAAGACTTGACTGCAGTCATTATATTTATCTTTCTGTCGTTTTACGAGCAAGTCCATATCTGACAAAACAAGACTTATTTCGATTATTTTCATAGATCTACCATAAAATGAATGATAAGGAAGAAAACGACGGAGATAAAATGAACCAACTTATCATATTCTTCCATTCAACGAATGTCACTTAAGCGACCGCAAAAAAGACGAACGACTCTTAAGTATTGATTCATCTGGACGACGTGATAACCATGTGAAAGTGTCATTGCTTCTTAACATGCAAGGCAGGAAATAAGTTCAATAGCACGAATAATGCGAGTCATATTCACACACAAGGGTAGAGTAATGCTCACATATTCTTTCGAACCGTTAGTTGAACAAAAAAAATAATAAATTAACAAGCATACCACTGCATGCAATCAATTTCCTCCTTAGTATTACTATTAATGGGGAGGAAAAAAAAGTAATTAGAAATTTATTCCGGAGTATATTAATTCACATTAATAGTAGCCCATAAACGTCTTGTTTTTTAATTATAAAGTGATAAGAGATTTCTGGTGTATACGCCCCATTGCATCGGTCACTCTCTTCACAGGGAATTAGGTAGGAAAATGTTATGAATAATTATCTCTGCTTTTCATCATTTAGGCGTTAATTAAATGTAATTAATCAGGATTTTAGGAGATCAATTTTCGCTTTAGAGAATGGCTGCTTTAGAAAAACAGTTAAGAATGTAATTAAAAGTGAATCTCGGAAAATTATTCTTTCTTTTTTTTTTTCTTGGAGCAAAAACTAATGTCAAAAAAAAGTAGGTTTCCTTTTTTTTTTTTTTTCTTTTTTTCAAGCAATAATTTAAAAAAAATTGAACCAGATGTAAGAAACGCATCGATAAAAGGACACTTGGGCAAAATAATAAATTAATTAATTTTGAAATGTGGCAAGAGTACTTAAAAAAAATGTGTTTCGATACTTTTTGTTTTATGATTTTAACATTTTGTTTTTATTATTAAAATACAGTTATTAATATTATTATTATATTTAAAAAAATTGTTAGATATTTTTATAAGAAGGCTAACTTTTAAGTTTCAAATATCAGTTGGTAACGTATGAGGCTTTGGTTATTGGGGGGTTATTTGGTTATTATAAAACTCAAGGGCAGGTTTTTTTTTTTGTGTGTGTGTTTTTTTTCAAAGAAAAAATATGTGAATATGGAAATAACTTTTAATGTCCTTTCCTCAGAGAAGGTGAGGGGGAGGTATCCAATGCATGAAAAGTCGTGGAATAAGTTAATAGGTTCTCGCTTCTTCTGTGGGTGTATTTTACAGAGCAAACTCGAATCTTATACGAATTCAAACTATCCGGATTGCTTGAAAAAAAAAATTTTTTTAAAGAAAGAAAGAAAGAAATCCTCAAATAAAAATTTTGATTAAAAGCGAGTAAAGATAAAGAAATTACCGACTATTACTGATATGTTCAAGCAGTGACATTTTTATATAGTATGTAAATGAAAACAACATTGTTTTGAATCGATTTACTTGCAGATTATAAACCTCTC
This sequence comes from Argiope aurantia, assembly GCA_026543865.1. Lineage (NCBI taxonomy): Eukaryota > Metazoa > Arthropoda > Arachnida > Araneae > Araneidae > Argiope > Argiope aurantia. Next base: position 140,542 of record JAPMOR010124426.1, on the reverse strand, counting down.
TTTTTTCAACTATCTATTAGGTGCTTTCGTGCATTTTGATCATTTTTTCACTTTAAAAAGACATTTATTGAGAAAAATTGGTACAATATATATCAATCAAAATATTTTTCATCTTTTCCTATAACTTTTTCTCATTTTCGTCCAATAAGTCTTGCAATCGATTGTCTTCGAATTTTTTGGTCCTCCAGGCCGTTCTTTGTCATTAACATCGAAATCACCTCTCTTAAATGATTGAAACCAAATCTGACAACTGGGATATGATGGAGTAGCATCATCATAAATTCTTAAAAGTATCTGATAGGCTTCGGCAGCAGATTTCTTCAAATCAAACAAAAAAAAACCACTCAATGTCGAAAATGCAATTTGGAGAGTTCCATGATTGGGATCTTTATACACTGAATAACTCAATAATACTAAGTGGAAAATTTTCAAAATGATAACAATAAAATCATAGTAAATCGGTAAAACCCAAAACCATTGTCGTTTATATAGATACTTCGTATATGTACAAATAGATGTCGCTAATTAAAATATATGCAAGCACATAATAATCCAGATTAGTCCTGATTTCAATTAATCCAGGTAGGTGGAGTTCTTGTATAATGGTGATAGGATTATGTTGGCACCATTATCGACAACGGGCATATCTCCTATGATAGGGGTGCGTGCAATGTCAAAAATGAATTCACCCATAAAGTAACAGGCCATAAATCCCATGTTACTATCGTTTCGGATCGGTAATTCAGAACCCCAGTAATACGATAAGAATAGATTTTTTTTTTAACTTTTATCATGACATCAGTTATTGGTATATGTATCCTTATGAATGAATGTTTGAAAGTAATAGGCTTCGGTTTTTTATTCTTATAATTTTTTACCTTTTTCGTATAAGAAGTACACAACAGAAACGATGATAAAAATCAAATAATTCTATTTTGTGAATTCAATCAATCTTTACATATTAGATCTCTCTGTATTAGTGAAAACAGTTTTACAATCATATTTATCTAACTCAAAAAGGCAACAATTTACTCCGATTAAAACTGACAAGCTGTGTTTACGCCACAGTTACGGTTTTCAATCAAATTTTGGAATAAGTTCACCCACGGGAAGATTTTCTAATCTGTTTATTCTTATGTGTGGGAATAAAGAAAACTCAGAAAAACTAAGCACTTTTAGGTCGATAGTTGAAACTCAGCATATGCTTTTATTACTAGAATGAGAAGATGTATTCATCTAAGAAGGATATTATCCTGCTCCTTGCTACAGGATCAACAAATAGTAATCTAAAAACCGAAAAAAAAAATCCATTACTAAATACAAAAGAAAAAAATTCTGGAAGAAAATAATAGAAATAACTTTAATGAGAATTTAATCAGTCAGAATATAATGAGTCCGCATAATCCAAAATAAAAAGTGTAAAGAAAAGAGGAAATTCAAGATACCATAGCAAATATTTATTCATTCACATATATTTAAAATATAAAAAAGGCTTTGTCTTAGTTGCCATGCCAAAACAGACATTAGGATTTTGCATCGGTGGGGATATTTTTTAACTGCATCCAGCTTTACAAATTGAGTTGGACAATTATATATGCTGATTATAGATTCATACCAACTCTTGGAGTCAATCCACTAATGTTAATTGCTTTTCTATCCGTTTATGAGTATGTAAATGAAACAACATAAAAAAATCACGTAGGAAATTTAATATACGATCATTTCTACAATTTTGACTTAAATCTATCTATAGGTAGAGTGGGTGTTAACTTGTCTAACTCTATATAATAAGACCATTCAAAAGTATTCAAGCAAGATAAATAAAATTTATTCCTCGGTCTTATCACCTAAATTGCAAATTTTTAACAAAATAAATCAATGTAAAGATGCTCGAAATGCATACTAGATTCTCTCTAGAATACTAAGAAATTAAACACGAAATGAGTTGTTTTCCCGTTATTTATCCAGATGTTGAAATGTGCTGAAATATACCATAAGAAAAAATTTATTATTAAATCATGCATTATTATACATTCATGCGTTAATTTACTATAAATTACAGTAACTATATTGGGATTAAATTGATAATTTCTTCTTCATAATCTAGTTAGATAAATCTGCCTTTTAAAATACAAAAATATGCTTTTGATTCAGATTTTGGCTAATAAAGTTAAAAAACAATTTTGGTGTTAATAGTCTTTGATAGTTGGATACCATCGCTACCAGAGTCAAGGTAATCGAGATTCGTAGATTTTACTGATTTAGAACAATTGAAAACATAATAATTATTGTAAAAATTATAATTAACGTAAAAATTATAATTTTCGTAAAAAACATAATAATTATAATAATTATTGCAAAACATAATAATTATTTATCTTTTTTTTTCGGTCAAGTACAGTTTAATTAAAGGGCGAATTTTATGCTGTTTTTCAAATTAAAGTCTTTGAATCACTGTTTTTATTATGAATGAAAATTTTGTGAAATATAATAATGATTAATATAATTATTTTAAGTTACTACATAAATGAAGGCTATGATTTTTTTTCCAAAATATTATTCTACATTTCAGTTCTAGATACATTTATTTTGCAAAAATAATGTAGAAATTAAAGAAAAGGCTCGTTGTGTTTTAAAATAGAAAAAATAATTATTTCATTTGATTTCTATTAGAAAATCGTATTTCTACTTAATGTGTGTAACATATCACGGAAAAATGTGAAAATTCATAATTTAAAATTACATCCTTTATTGTAATTTTTTAAAATTATAATTTACCGTGCCTTACTAATGCCGACACCTATTGCTATCGAGTGAAATTAAATGATTTCATAACGCAAAGGAAAAAGAGTCTTTATTATTATTATTATTATTATTATTATTATTATTATTATTATTATTATTATTATTATTATTCAATTACTTTCAGAGGCAAATAATAAAGTGATAACAATAATGCGAAACTTCTGAATTTTTATGTCAAATAGTAAAGAATGGTAATGTGCTTTCTTCTTTCGCCTCAGAATATCCCCGAACTTGGGATCTCTAGGATTCCCTGTCGGTTGAAAGGACATACGAAGAAATATTTATTAGAGAAAAAATTTTAGTTTACATATGGTTCACAGAAAAAGAAGCTATATACAATATTATGATGCTGAAGGGAGTGTTGATGATGATGGGGAGTATGAGTAGATGAATTCTATTGAAGTTAATATATCCTGGAGAAGAGCTTCCTGAAAAATGTGTTCTTATTTACAGAGTTAAGCTCTAGCATTGTCAACGGATATTCTGCAGAGTGTCGTGAGGAAACGAGTATACCTACCACGAGAAACAGCCCACAACCTTTAGAACTATAAATTTATTCACTGCAACATGAAACAAATACACAACTAAAGTATACTAAAGTGCAACATTTAATACGAATCGATCGTTGCGTACTGATTTTGGACTTAATCTTCAATTTAGCATAAAAGCTAAGAAAGTGAGATGAGAGATTAAAGCAGTTAAATGGTAGATGGAATGCAATTAAATATGAGCTCGTGACGATATATTAAATTATTTAATTTCCGCGATGAATCTTTGTGCAATTCTGTTTTCACTAGACATAGTGAGTAAGGTGGTTGCATTTTGTATGTCTTTATTAGTCTTATCATTCATCCCGTTAGGTGTTGTTTTTTTCAATACTATAAGATACTGTTCATTTTAGAATTCCGGAACTAGAACTTTTCGAAGATTGTATTTTGATTAGGGGTGATATGTGGAAAGTGGAAAGGTTATTAGTCTTCCTAATTTTGTAAATAATGTATGTTCACCCGATTGTTAAATGTAAATATCTTTTCCTTTCGTTTTTCCTCTCCCTCTCTTATTTATTTATTATTTTTTGACGATATAAATTGCTCCTGACGCATGCGCAAAAGTCTGCAGGATTTCCGAGGAATGAGCTGCTATCCTGTTAACAATGTCTCGGATCGGATTGCCACAGAATTAAGTAATGAAAGCTGAAGTAAAAAATCTCATGCACATTGACGAAGTGCTTAAGAAGTAAAATTGAAGAAAAAATATTATTTTTAGTACATTTTAAATGTAAATATATAGCGACATTAAAGTCTTGTTTCTATACACTGGGATCTCCTCTACTCATAATATTCAAGAACACTCAAATCAAAACTAATCATCAAAATCGATTTGAAATCCATAACTCACATAAAAGAAACAATGCCAAATACTTAATGAAAATATTGTTGGCAGAAAATATTAGCAATAACTTCTAAATGAAGGGAGAACATTATTAATAAAAAAGACATCAGCTTGTTAACCCTTGCTATAATCCAGCTTTAAAAAAAAGTTAATATAATGAGAAGTTAGAGATTCCATAACTGATTTTTATTCTCTTGACTTTGCCTCGTTCTCCATTCTTGCAATTCTCGTTACCTGCTGTCTTTTGTTTCCTTACAGTAGAATCATCTCTACTCATAATATTCAAGAACACTCAAATCAAAACTAATCATTAAAATCAGAGTGAAACGAATGATGGTCTGCTAACAAAAAAAGAAATTATTACCAAATACAAAATTTAAATAAGATGTTGATAATAAGATGTATTAATAAGATGTATAAGATTGTCTCGTGAAATGAGAATATAATGAAATTATAGCCCTCATTGGTCTTGCTGTTATCAAGTCAAACATATCATTGGTCCTTGCTGAATTAAAAAAAATGGTTGAGATCGCAATAAAAATTATAAATGGGACGTGAAATTTACGATCTTATAACTAAATACTACTCATACTTGGTTTTATTCGCGCACACAGGAGTTGCCAAAACAGAAGTTGGCTAGAATGATGGAATAGACACCATAACAGAAATTGGAATTCCTCATTTAGGAATATTTTTTAACTGAGCCGAGAATCAGAGACGACAGTGGATAACTCTATATACTGATATTTTTTCCACTTGTCGTTTTGAACCGCATTGCTTTATTTTAATTCGGAATGTGTATTTATTACTCTCAAGGCTCATGGCTACACTCATGGCTCTTTCTCCTAATCTTTCAAATAAACTTTATTTTAGCGAAATCAAAGCCTGCTGGCGCATACACAAATGCGTGAAGGGTTTCCGTGTCAGAGAATAGAAAGTGCGTGCATCAAATGAAATTTTCTTTGGATTTGAAAATGATAAGTTTAAAGGCGGCTTGCAATACGCTTCTGCACACCTCCCCTTCTTATCCATTTCGCTAGTCACAGTATTGGCCTTCATTTTTACAATTTCTTCACTCAAACTTTTCCTAAAGGGAGTCCTTAAAGTTTCTCCTTTCAATCACAGAGAACACTAGCTCCTTTATACACACACACACACACACACACACACACACACACACACACACACACATATATATATATATATATATATATATATTGTGCAATATGAGACGTTTTGTATTTAATCCGTTATAGAGACAAGAATCGAACGAATCTGCATTTTTTATTTCTTTTTGACTAACTGATAGCATCTACAAGTTTTGTTTCAATACGAGACCACATACTATCTCACTGTGTTTCTGAGTTATCGCTTTCTCTTCACTAATAAACAGACCAATAATGAGTCAACTCTATTGCGCATTTTGTTCAAACTTAAATACTTATTTTTAATTTTATGAATGAAATTATCTGTTAAATATCACTCATTTAACTCGCTGACGTTTTTTAATTATACGCACTGACAGATAAACAGACAGACTTTCCATTGATTGATATACCAGTGGTTCGAAAGGGCAGTTAAAATTTCATAGAGTCCTTTTATTTTGGTGTGTATCAAATGTCATTCATCTATCTCTTGATTATCGAGTTTACCGACAGACAGACAGATTCCAAAATCTGTATTCCTTGGAATCAAAGAGGTCTAAAGCATTTGAATTCAAGAATGTTATCAAGATTCAACTTTGTTGAACGATTTCAACAATTTCTCTTTGTATGCGAAAAATAAAACATAAAAACAGTATTAAAATACTCTCTAATTAATAAAGTAAACTTTTGTTTTGTTTTCTTTCTTTTTTTAATAAAATATCTGCATCCCGATTCAAGACTCGGTTGACGATTTGCCACACCGTGAATGACCACCAACCTTACTAAAATAAGTAATGAAATTTGGCTTCCTAATGAAACCACTTTTTAAACTATATTTTCCCTTCTACAGTTTCAATGTTTGTAAATGAAAAATCACCAATTTTGATAGCTGAATATTTTGCATCATTGTATTCTTCCACCAATAAATTTTAAAAATTGTAAATGAATATTATAATAAAAGATGTCTTTGGTATTTATATTTTAAACGGATTTGCAAATATAAAAAAAGAAAAAAAAAACCAGAATTGTAACAAATTTGTCTGAAAAAAGAAATAAAGATACTTATACACAGAAAAATGCATTGTCCCCTAAGAGGCTCACCGCACTTTTAGACGAGAGTAGATTAAAGCATGTATGGAACACAGTCGATATTCAATATCTCTTTGAATACAAGTTTGCTTTTTTACTCCCCGTCTCTATAGTATACAATCTACAAAGGCAAGAAGTCTTATATGATAATAAACACACTTTCCCCTTGTACCATACGTATATTATGACGCATACGGTTGAAAAAAATAAAATGAAAGATTGGAAAAAATGTATCATCAGGATAACAATAGCTTTCTGGCTTTAGGTCCTCACCGAAAAGGTTACCCCCATCTATAACCCCAACTCCGCCCCATTAAGTTCTGTATTTAAGGTTACTCCCTTAATCCTACCCCCTACCCCCTTTTATGATTTCTATCTTCCGCAGCAGCCCTTTCCAAAAACCGTTTTTTCATGGGAAGTAGTAGTTGGGGCACGCGCGTGCATGCGTGGTTCATCATAATATCTTTTAATGGTTCGCTCCTTATTTGCATAATGACGACCCTTGGCGACCTCCTTTGTGACAGCTGGGAAGCTCCTTCAAACAAGGATTTCATGACTGCTTCTACCACATTTGGCAATTAATCGCGCTTTGTTTTATGAAAATGAATTTGTTGCAGAAATGATACTTGGCGATGAAATGGATTGTTACTTATTTATACAAAAATTTATGGTGCATGAGAGGAAAAATTTGAATCATAGTTTTATGTGATATTTTATGATAATATAATTTCATTTGTACAAAGTATATAGAACCAAACTGGCTATGCCTTTTTGCATTGTCTGGTGCGAAAGTAGAGTAAGAAATATTTCGTTTCCAGGTAACTGTAATTCTTTGTATATGTGTTAAGAGGTGTATAAATTGCAATGAATCAAACAAAAACATTTCTTATGCATTAGTTCTCTATATATGATTCAAATTGATAGCTTCATTTTCTTTAAGGAAAGGAACTGAGAAAACGTTTTTCATTCAACTATTTTTAATTTTTTTTAAATCGAAGAATTATTTTATTATTTGTCACATCGTGGAAGGTATCGAAAACAGGAATAATAATATCTTTGAAATTATGTAAGAATTACTGACGCTGTACAGCAAGCCGTAGGATAAGAGCTCTTTTATGAAATAAAGAAGTCAATTTACCGTAAGTGATCTGGATTTAATTCGTAGGATTCTAGGATTCAATAATAGCAATTGATACTGAAATAGGTTACAAAAATTTGGAAACATAATAATACAAAAAAATAAACAATTTTTATTAAAAAAAAACTTTAATTCTGTAAATAAAATTTTTAAAAAATTATGAAAAACATAATTTTTTATATAAATGTATATAAAATTTTTGATTTTCTATTTGTATATGTGAGAAAAAATTAAATGTAAGCATTATAATATATTATAATTACTAACTTTTGAAGAATACTTTGTCTGTTATGGTGGAATGTTTCACAATAACTTAATAACTTAAAAACGGAAATATTATTGTGATAAATACATATTTCAACTGCTACTTTCTTTTGTCGGTAAATGCTAGAATATAAAACTATGAAAAAAAATGTAAAACTAGTTCCAACTTTTAAAAAAAAAGTGAGTATAAAAAATGAAAAATAAGTTGATGGAAACAAATATTAAATTCTGGAATCTTATTACATTTTTAAAAACTAACTTTCTAAAGAAAAAAAATGTAAATAATCATTTCGGTATTTACTTTGACGAATTTTTTACCACGCCAAATATTTCTCAGCTTATTTGAATGCCAGATAGAAGAAAAGAATTCTAGCTCAACTTAAAAATATAAATAACACATTTTAAAACAATTTTCAAAGAAATCATTTTCCACCATTTTTCTATCAACAAAGCTTCGAAAAACTTTAATAAAATCTTTCGAATTTAGTTCTTAAAAATTTAAAATTGCTGAGTTACTGTAAAAAATACAAAACAATGTTCCTCTTTTTTTTTTGTTATTTTATTTAATATTGTAAACAAACTTTACAGTCAGTGAACTTACTGAGGGTTAGTTGACATTTATCTTCAATACATTATGAGTCTGAGATACAAGGTCATCAGTTATGAAAGATATCTCATTTCTGTTATTATAATTTTTATTATGATCCTAAATTAAAACTAGAAGATTAGAAACTTTAAAATAGGAAATTATTTATTATGCAAAGAATTCAAAATTATAAAAATGTGCAGAATAACTATAAATTAAAATTATTTACTAAAGGAAATACATATAATATGTTGCAAACAATAAATATCTCTAGCAAACTTAATGTATTTATACTTAATAAAAAAGAAATTTGAACGAACATTCAAGTATCAAGTATATTTAATACGTAAATTTTTGGTTTTTGATTATTAAATATATTATAAACTCTGCTTTGCATGCATCTACTCGAGAGGGAAAAAATATATCTTCAAAATTTCCTACACAGTTTTCCCAATTTAATACTCCTAATTCTGTTCTCATAATGTGGCGCTAAGTTTAAATTTAATATATTTTTCTTCAAAGTATCTTGCATAAATTTTTGAAATCAAAGAGACTATTAATTTTTCATTCTATCAATCTTAAAATTCCTCAGGGTGATAATTTTTCCTTCTCTTATTGGTTAAATTCATTTGAAAGTATTTGTTTTTCATTTTACCATTGTTTTATTTAATGATGGATTTGTTTATAGATTAATCGCAATTAGTTGGTTCACAAGGCAAATCTTGGAACATTTCATTTTTTTAAAAATTTAAATATAAGTTATTGGATTCCTGAAATTGTGAAACATCCAAACAGTGTAATCAATACTATTGATTCATTCTGTAATTTATATCCTTGCAATGGAAAAATGATGACTATTGACTCATTCTGTAATTTATATCCTTGCAATGGAAAAAAGATGACTATTGACTCATTCTATAATTTATATCCTTGCAATGGAAAAAATTAGTCCAAATATGAGATTCTAACTCAATTCTAAAATGCATTTCGTAAAACTCAGAGAAAGCTTTAAACAGATTAGCACATTTTAAAATCATCATTTATTATGTTTCTAATACTTTCTAATGAATTTCTGTTTGAAGCAGTTAAATTATCTGTTGTAAAAATGTAAAAAGTTCGCATTAAACTGTTTTACGAAACGTTTCAAAATCTATTTGTATTTATTCAAATAATTAAAGCATTGTCATTCATTTTTAGAAAATAAAAGTTTTAAGTAAAAGTTCCTTAAGGAAAATAGATAAACACTTTACTTCTAACTAATCAATAGTAAACTTTTATTTATTAAAAATTTTGCTATATTGGTATATTATATGAATTTAAACAAATTTTAGCATTTGTATCTTTCTTATGTAGTTGTATTTTTATAAATATGTTTACTTTTAAATAGCCCTCATAAAGATTTTTTTACTCCCCTGAAAAATAATAATTCCTTTAAATTCAATATGTAATATTTATCAGCAAAATTAATCAAACGATTCTAAGAAATGATTTCAATGGTATCAATAAAATGCTGATGAATTTTAGAAGAAATATGAACTAAGCCATATATATTCCCTATTCAACGCTAAGCTATATAAACATATGCTATTTTAAATAACGTTCAATTTTTTGACAAAAAGGCCCAAATTCAGATCATGGCAACCCTAACAATGAGACGAGCCCCTTGTCATGCTAATCGGCTTCCAATTTATCCCAGGTGCTCGGGACCCCTGGAAGCTGCAACTTGCTCCCTAGAACCCCATGGGGGGATTTTTTTTTTTTAATATTTTTTATTATTCTTTTCTTTCTTCGGTTCGCTTCAACTCCCACTTTTTCATCATCGGGAACAAGTGAAGAGTATGCAAGTATTTCTGTATAGACTTGAGCTCCTTTTTAATTTCAGTCTTTTTTTTTTTTTTTTTTTTTTCATTTTTCTTTTTTACAATAGATTTATAGAGAAGGGTCTTTTTTACCATTGTATGTACGCTTCCTTATTTTCCATGTTATCTATTGTTGAATCTTGCGTTTAATTTCTGCAGCAGTTTTATCAAAGAGATCTTGAATTGAAAAGAACGGGGCTCGTAGTTATAGAAATCAAAGTCATTCTTTACATATGTTTTTTTTTAAGTCTTTTTAATACGTTATGACATACCCAGCAGTTTCGTATTAGAAAATTGTTTGAATCTGATTCTATAACAAAAAATGTAGCTATTCTATATATCTATTTTTTTACTCGAAGCAAATTTTTATTATTTACTATCTTTTTATCCTTATTTCAACAACAACAGCTGTAGTTGCTTGTTAAAAATTATGATCCGTTAGTCGTTGAAGTACTGTACTCATAAAAAAAATGATAATACATATTTTCTTCCCCTTTAAGTGGAATTGTATCTTAATATCTATCAAATCAATCCCCCACAACATTAGACAATTTGTCATTGTAAACCCAAGGATGGTTTCAGCGGTTTCATAATTATATTTCCTATTAAATCAATTTTTAAAATTTTAAAAAATAAAAAAGGTTTGGATAAACTTAGTTCAATTTTAGTGATTTTGAATGCTTCTCTTTTTTGTATGCTTAGAGTGATTGCGATGTTCTGTGTGGCATTTATTTCCGTTAAGTGTGATTTTAAATCGGCATTTGTAGGTATTTTGTTCAATGAGAAAGTTTTTACGACTTTAGTTTGGATATTGCATCTCAAATTTTATTCATGCTTAAAGTAGTTAATTTCTTTTGTGTTTATTCAAGTTTAGCATATTAACTCAAGGTTGATTGCTTTATCGTCATGCAAGTTCTGTATTTACGTTTTGAGTTTAAACTAATTATTTATACTTTTCCATTGTTGTTATACATGTTTTATTAGTCCATTTAAATAAAGACTGTTATCATTTCTCTTCGACATTTAGGAAATATTGTTAAATTATGCAACTAATAATTATGTAATCAATTATTTAATGCAGTTTTTTTTTTTTTTTTTTTTTTTTTTTTTTTTTTTTCTTAACCAGGACCTGGATGCCTGACGGCCTCTTCAGGTTGTTTTCCCCTCCACTGTTTTTTTGCCTGATATCTTCCTGGGTAATTGTTAATGATGAGATGGTTTATACTGTGTACTACATGATATGAATCACACACTTATGACTTAAACGTGATATAATGATCTCTCTTACACCATAAACAACGATCCTATACAAAGTGTAGTAGAAATATTCCTACATCTAGAAACATAAATTCCTCATACACTCATAATTATCTTCAAAACTCTTCAGTGTCAGTAAAAAGAAGAAGAAGAAGAATTTCATTATTTAAGACATCCAATTAAAATTAAAAATAATTACAAAGAAATTTTTTTATGTATTGCTTTTTTTAAGAAGCTGTAGAAGTTTCTCGTTTTTCATTGATTTCTTTATTTTCTTCAAAAAACTGACTTTCTAATAATTTCTAGGAAATAATTAATTGGAAAAGTCTTTAAAATGCTAATAAATGAAACAATAAAATAGTGAAAATAATGTGACGTTAACTTTAACATAAAGAGTAAATATTTTATCGTGTAAAAGATACTGTCAAAAAATTGTCAATACCTTTCAAAAATGTTTTTTTCCTAACCGTTAAATATTTCAAAAATACCCATAATGAAATTAGTAGATACTTATTATGTCACTTTTTTCTATTTGATCTTGCATAATGTATAGCTTTCCTTTTCTCTCTCTCTTTTTTTAAACAGATTTATATTTCTAACAAAGTTAAAGCTGCTTTTAAATTATTCAACAACAAAAGTAACGTATTTGTAAAACCGTAACCGCCCTTCTGAAAGACAAAACTGAAGAAGAAGAAAAGTTGATTATTTACACTGAAGATAAGTAAATATTAATAAATTAATAAAATACTGTAATAGATTTATAATTAATAGGTTTATAATTAATTGGTTTATTAATAATTGGTTTATAATTATTAATAATAATATAATAAGGTTTATAATTAATTTTTTTCAAGTAAATTTCCTCAAGTGTTTTCAAAAGGAATCATCATCTAATCATTAAAACAACCGAACAAGCTATTTTCTCTAATTTCGAGTTTGGGAGGAATTTATAAAAATTGTTAAAATGTTACAATTCGGATTTATAGGAACTTTTCATAAAATAAAAAGGTAATTATACTTACCAATTTATCAGCTTCTGATTACATTAATTTTGAAGTTGTTAAAGCGAGATATGAATAAAGCGTCTTATATGTATATTGATGGATATGACAAATTATTGTAAGGCTATATATATTAATATATTGTAAAATAATATAAATATTCTCGTGCTGCAATCTTTTTCAATATGACAATCATTTACGCATTGATATTAGTCAATGAAACTGCTGATGAACTTAACATTAGAAGGAAAAAAATCTTCCTAATAGATAAAGAATTTCGTAATTGAATATTTAAAAAATGAAGCAAAATCTACAGGGTGGTTAAACTTCCCAGACTTCCCCATCATAAAACACAAATGGGTGAACTGATTTCAACGAAATTTGATATATAGACTATACACGAGATGCGCTCACGGAATTTCGAAAAGAAAAAAAAATTAGTTCCAAAATATCTACTAGAGGGCGCCTTTTCCTTAAAAACATTAATTTTAACACAATCATCGACCAAAACGGAATGCAGAAATAATATTAACATTTATTGACTAGTTAGATCATCGAACCATATTAAGTAAAGGTAAGGAAAAAGTAACAGTTCGCTGCTTGACAAAAACAATTCAATTTGCAGAAACAAGAACAGATTAGGACGGAATTACACACGAGAAGGAGTTGTTAATCGTGTCTAGGACGATGTAAGGAAAGATGCTCCATGTGACCACCCTGACAATTGACAGCTTTTCCCGGTTTTACATTTTATTACTGCAAAATTTCAAGTCGATGGACAGTGTGTTCAACAGCAGATCGTAACTGGTCAGTTGTGATGCTTTGCACATGAAGCGTTATGGATTTCTTTAAATCATTCAATGTTGCAACAAGATGCCATCATTATTACATCCGGAAACACCAACATAAAACATGACAACTACTGCAATACATAAACTACTGTAATACATATGCATAAAGCTTCCTCTTCTTCTCAAGCATGCAAATCTCGATATTTTCCCCTAGAATTGACAGCTTTTCCCGGTTTTACATTTTATTACTCATAATTCTTGTTCAGGACTGTCAGTATTGTTTCTGTAGCCCGTTCTGGGAGTTTATTGTGTTAAATTTAATATATTTACGGAAAAAGCTTCCTTTGGTGGACATTTTGGAATTAAAATTTTCTTTTTCGAAATTCTGTGAGCGCATCTCGTGTATAGCCTATATACCAAATTTCGCTGCAATCCGTTCATCCTTTTGTGTTGTATGATGCTATTTATAGGAGAAGTTTAATTATAACCACCCTATACATTCAGTCATCTACATTCAATGCACCAAAAGCTCCTCAAAAGTAAACCAAACCTCAAACATAGTTCAAATATACAAAAAAAAAAAAAAAAATCAAATTATTTAATACATGGCAGGGAGAAAAAAAAAACAGAATTGGAAATATATATGACCATTGTAAAAAAGTACGCTTGTAGTAAATACATTTATGGAATGGAATCTGTTTACTTGTAATATAACTTATTCATTTTTACTAACAGAAAAAAAGTAAAATATTAAAAAAATTGTATGTGAATGTTGCTTTTTATTTGTCCAATTAGATAAATAAATTAAAAATAACAACTAATAAAATGGTTCCAGAATATCAGTCAAATTGGTCTATCATGGTAGAAATACGTATTTGCTTAATTCCGTGTTCTTATGTTAAATTCCACATTACAAAATAATACTATGAAGCTATAGTAAGAATTTAAAAAAAAAACATTAATTCATTTAAACAGAATTTGACTCCCTTGTATCATTAATATCATTCTATCAACTAAAACTTTTATTATTATTATTATTTTGTTCTTAACACCAACAACCCACAACAAAGAGTTCGAAAAATATTCCACACAATCAAATGAACTTCTTTTGAAATTAAATAACTTAGAAGAAATCCATCAACCATCTCGACGAAATCGTTGCTTAAGAACAGGAATGGGAAAGAAGTAAAAATCGCTCTTTAACTTGTGACTTTTTTGCTCGAGTCGAGGCTGAGGTCAGTGAGTCCCACCCAAGATCAACAAGATTAGGGGTATTCAAAAGGTACACGAAAAGGCGCTTAAAAACATTAGATTACGAGATAAAGCGCTATCTTGCGCGACGCCTCGAATTGATAGCGCGTGGGTTCAAATGATAGGGTCATTCATTCATTTCTTTTCTGCCTGTCTTATTCGAGAAGGAAACACGGTTGCAGACCAGTCCGAGAAATGTTTTGAAGAAACTGCAAGCGAACGTCCCAGTTCAATACAGCAGCAGCTAGAGCTTATTATCATATTAGAATTTTAATGTTGTAATATAAAATACTACTGCCAATGGCAGATTTTCCACAAGGAATTTTCCTCAGTCCATTAGACAGGCCGACTTTAAAATGTTATTAGCCTAGCTGCTAAACAAATAATGTAAAAAATACAAATTCTATCAATTATAAAGTATTAGGACAACAAATTGGGCTTACAATGATTTATTAAATTAATTAGAATCTAATTATTAACCTATTTATAATATAGTGATGTATAAATTATTCATTTAACTTATTACATTTTATTCTATTTGATTGACTCTTTAAAATAATAATTTTTACTGTCTATAATTATAATATATTGAAATATAAATCATTCATTTAACACATTATGTCATATACTATTTGACTCGCCCTTTAAAATAATAATTTTTACTGTCTGTAATTTTTATAATTTATCATAAATGATCAAATGTTTTATTTTTAAGTAAGAAACTCATCAACTAGTAATTGTTTCTCTGATTCTTAGAAAATGAACTAATAATAATGGTTAATTTTTTAAGAATATTATAATTTTAATCATTTTTTTAGTCAATTCTGTGGGAAGAATTCATTGCATACATGAAAAAAGCCAAGTTGAATATAAGGGTATAGTTTGAAAAACCAATAAGATTGACTGATATCTTCTGACGTAACAAATCTTTGAAAAGTCTTAAAATGAAAGGAAATTTATTATTTTTCGTTGATTTTTGAAGATATTTGATTTAGTTTACAAAATGATTCTATATTTATCAATAAGATTGAAGAAAGCAGTCTTATATTGTGCAAATCTTGTTACAAATTTAGTTTTAAAATTATTTTTTATTTTCTTAAGTTTCAGAAATCTTGATGAAAAATTCCGTGTACTTAGAAACATCAAAATATAAAGAAAGAAAATTTTATTAAAACTTTTATTAAATGATCTATTATACTGACGAGATTTCAAAAATATTTATTGAGGTTCCTTTATTATAACTTCTTTAAGGCTATATAGAAATCAAGCATTTCTTTTTAGCATCAATTATTTCAAAAATATCAGCAGCCACTCCTTTAGTCGAACAGATAATAATCAAAACCCGACAAAATATATAGGTCATAAAAAGGTTTGAAGAATCAAAACAGAATGTTTCATTACCATAAATATTTCCTCCTCAACACTATTTCCTGTTTAATTCATTCAAAAAGGCACTTTTCGATTTCCCGTCCGTATTTCACTCGATGAGATTGCTTTTCAGTGCGCACATCGAATTTGCCATTCAACAGAAATTTTCTCTGTCTCTCTCTTTTTCTGATGTACGAAGTAAATGAAGAGTAAAGGTCAAGCAATTCGAACTCGAGATTGTAATGTGTCTTCATGTTTTTGACTTCCCTGAAACCGATACAATATTTTTGGAATTATATATGTCTATGAACACGATAACTCAAAAATGTTGAGCCAAATGCATGAAATTTGGTATGTGGGTTCTAAAAAGCAATTTATCAGATTCCAACAAAATTTTGGATGAAATCCATTTGCTAGAAATTTATCTGTCTAACTATCCGAAAGCAAGATAACTATCAAACTGAAAGAAATAAATAAACTTTGATTTATATATTCAGCATTTAAAGTGTTTGATATTGGACCAAATCAGTCAATAGGGTGACTATCTATCAATCTGCACATCTGGATGCACATAAACACGATAGCTCAAAAACTCAATGACTTAAATAAATGAAATTTGGTATGCACTCTTGTGATTGCTGGGTCAAATTTTGGTTTCGATCAGTAAGAGAAAAAGACACCCAAAATACAAATTCTATGTTCTAGTCTGATTCTAATTTATAACATCCCAGCGATTAATCGCCAAAGATCGCACCCTAATAACCTCATAGTAACTTTTGTTTGCCAATAGCATGCAGGTAGTAGTTCCTAATGTACGTTAATCAGAGAATGTTTCAGGCAGACCATTCCCACTGATTTTAACATGTTAATAGGAAAGCAAGGATAAATCTTACTTTTAGAAAATAGTGACTGAATATTATAATGGCATGAATTGATGCCTCTTCCTTGGAAGTGTCCTCGACTCAATTTTTTCCGTTATTAACACTATATAATAAATGTGTTTAGTACTTCGTAATATTTTCTAAAAAATCAAGTATGCATTTTGGACATTTTTTTTTCTTCTTTACCCTTCCTATTGGTATCAAAATTTCCTAAAGATATTTAATTTTCGGGATAAAATCACAGATCATACTCCATTTATCAGCCTTTATTTTCGAATATTTATCAGCCTTTATTTTCGAATAAAACTAATGAATATATGTCATCCTTCTAACTCTTTTCTCTTTTGCTGTATCATAGCTACATAGATACGAATGGAGAAACGATGTGACTTCCCTTTGGGATATTTCTTCCACAATTTGACAGGAGTTTATTATTTTAATGTAAAGAATATGTACGAAATTTCATATTTTTAGTTATTTATGTTTTTAAATTATTGTGATCATGGAAAACAACAGGATAAATACTTATTTGGGATAATTTAAATAGATGAGCTTGTTTTTTTATTCCATTTTGAATAAACTAAATGTGGATTTCATTATGAAAATGAATTCTTGAAAAATTCACATATGCTTTAAAATATCATTTTTCTAAAATAACAGCAATTTTTAATTTTACTTTACGATAATTAGTTCCGAGTAAAAAACGAGTGACATTGAAATATTTTTTGATGGCCCGTACCACTGCGTCAATGATTCGTTCCTGGCCCTTCACAAAAAGTGTGTGGCCAGATGACCTTGATGGCAGGTGAGTTGATGGCAAACCCTTCTTTCATTTCCTGTTTGTAAGCGAACGACTGCAACACCCTCCTTTTTATAATAATGGTGTAAAACTCCGTTGGTCTTACATAGCCTGACTGATGTTCTCTTTAAATGCGCAGGAACTACAATCGCTCCCATACGAAATTGAACAAAAGCTTTCGAAATAGGGCAGTATTTCTATTCAGAATAAATATTTTGTGATGATTTCCTTTCAAATAATGACCACATTTATTCTGTTTTAATGTTATATATATAAAATTAATTTCATTGATTGTGAAAAATGTAATATTTAAAAGGCGTTTTCATGAATAGTTAATAAAAAATGATGAATATTTCATCGCTTTCAGAAAATAAACTTTAAAAAAATCTAGTTCATTGAAGGTAAGTTAATTATCTTTAATATTATCATTTCTAATCAAGCGTTATTTTAGAAGATAGCTAAAGTTATTTACGCACGTATTTGGTGAAGCAAACTTTGTGAGCCTTTATTGAAAGTTCTAATTTTATGAACTCAAAAAAGGGCGGGGGAGGGATTAGTATTTGAAAAGTAGATAAACCATCGCCTTTATCACTTCGGAATTCCCAACCCCTTCAACATTTCACTATCTCTACTTATAGTAACGATGTGTACATATATATGTGCATGTTGATATCTACAGACCAAATCATTGGGCCAACAATTACCAAATTTGGCACATATGTCCTTTGGAGGATGGAAATGTGCACCTCAGAAGAAGTTTTTTTTTTTTGAAATTTTAATTATACAATTAATTAAGCTAAAAATTAAGCAGGATTTTGATTTTTTCTAACGATAACTTTAGGGACATTTTATTGCACAAACATGAAATTTGCCTTTTCAAATTATAAAAAATTTTCTTTTTAGTGATACTAATTTATTACTCGTACAAATTTTTCCTGAAATTTGCATTAAAAACGTTTTTTTTTTTCCCTAATTTTCAGCTACAGATTACATTCTTGCCTTGCAATTCAAACCGTTTTGATTATTTCATCAAATATTTTATCGCGTGATTTCCTCCATTATTGCAAGATAAGAAAGAAGGATTCTCTTTATAACTGTGTAATTTTTATGAGAAATAAGAAGAAAAATAAAGTTATGAAGTTACAATGCTGTGAAAGTTAGAAGATAATTTATTCTGAATGTTGCAATTTGAATATATATGTGCTGCCAAGGGACTTAATTCTATTAGGATGACTTGTATCACTATTTAATGTTTAAAAATATTTTCTTTGTAGAACCATGAATATTAAGTTATGTTTGAGATTAAATTAAAAATATATATCAGATAATATTTTCGACCATTCTGCGGGTCGCCAAAGATGGCTATGTATATTTATAATCGCTTGAACATGCGCGCATTGTGTGAGAATCGATTTGATAAATGTAAATATGAATATTGAGAGTAAGAGCAGCATTTTAAACCTTCCATCATCAATTCCAGCCATATTTTAAATTTGAAAGTATATAGAAAAACAATACTAGTCCAACCTTAAAATTTGATAATTTCATATTGAGAATGTAGGACTAATACAATTCTTCTCTTGTAAAGCCGGATTATCAAATAGGCAACTATTTAGGGGGTCCATAGACTTCGAAAACTACCAATAATTGCCGGTTTGGTTTTTCTTATATTTTCAAAGAATCTAATTTTGCGATTTTATTTGATTCACAAGACCCATGCACTCAAACTTTGTATACTAAAATAACCCGTTTAAATTTCAGAATATTATTCGATACATGTTCTTTTAATGCCTTCATATTCGCTTACAGATAAAAGTGAGGCAGTTATTTTCGCTAGTAATCAGCTGATTATTAACTGGTTCGCTTATATTAACTGATTCGGCTGGGTAGTATAAGTGAACAACACTGGTAAAATTTGCATTATAATAATTAGATTGTATTAAAACATTTGTAATTTTTTTACAGTTTTATATAAATTATTAAATTAAAGTAAAATATATAAATCAATAAAAAACATGCCTGATTTTTTAAATTTGTGTAGATGCTCCATTCAAACGTTCGCAAGACAAAAGCAAAAGCTTCAAAGTCAGATTTAGCATACACCCTGTTCACATTCACGAGAAATCATTCGTAGAATCGGGTGAAATAATGAAATAAATTTTGAAATAAAACACATGGCATCGAACTTTTTGAATATACTTTTTAAAAGATCTGTTTTCAGCATTTTTGGTGTGCAGAAAACTCTCTGAGCAGAGAGGTTCCCTCAATGTCAAACATTGTAAATCTGACATATATAGTATGACATATTACTCCCAATATCAAAATCAATTTCGCAATGAAAAAGAACCAATTAATGTTTCATTAAAGTTGGGTTGGTAATTCAAACGGTTTCTGATTACAATATATTGACCAGAGATATTGTTAAAAAGGACGATTTCAGAGAACAATGCACTGCTGGTTGAAACAGCTGCATGTATTTAAAAGATATGCGGAAGTGTCTTCTTAACATGTGGTTAGGCGTAAATTTATTCCCATTGTAAACGTTTTTATTTTTATGGATTTGTTAAATAATTATTTTACGGTATTGTTTGACAATAAAAGGGAGTGTTTGGTATCATTTTTCATTTTTTTTCCTTCCTTAAGTATCCGAATTTTAGAAACCATGGAATATTCTTTAAAATCTGATGCTCTTTTTATTTTCTTATATGCGAAGTATAGAGGCGGTATTGTAATTGCAAAAAACTCGACTCTAAAAACTCAAATTTCTCTGATTTCTTTTTAAAAAAAAGAAAAAAAACTTTATTTCTGGCATTGTATCTTTCAGACTGTCTATGAACACGATAACTCAAAAACGCCTTGTTCTAGTCGGTTGAAATTGCATAAAATTAAGACCAAATTTATAGAAATTTTTATCAAATTTTAAACGAAATTTATCTCCTTGGCTGTTTGAATACATGTTATCTCAATAACTCAAAACTCAAAGAACTATGCAGATAAAATTTGCTTTACAGGTTTAACATTAAAAAATATATGCTTATCAAGATCCGTCAAACAGTTGACTGTGTGTCGGTCTTTACTTTCACACGCATGTAGACGCAATGACATTCATTAAGTTATCTTGTAATTGTAACTGATGTTTTATACTAAACTTTAGAGTTAATTCGGGAGGCAAAAAGGCATTCAAAATACACATTCTCACGGCGGATCCAGTAAAAATGCGCGGATTCAAGCTAAAGATTTATGTTTCATAACTTTCGTTCACCAATGCCATCCAAGGAGTTCGCGACCATACACAATTCCTCAAATTTATACAAAGGAAAAAGGATAAAATCCTAACCGGAAAGTATGCGATAAACTTTGGAAGCTACACGTTCTTACTGGTTTAAATTACAATTTCCATTGATTCATACGCAATTGATAATTCAATTAATAAGATCATATTTTAAATTATCATTGTCTTACCTTTTTAATCTCGCAATTAACAAGTATTTGGTGAGCTCAGTTTGCTTTAAAAAAGAATTATAAAAGACTAAATGTAAGTTGTTGTTTTTTTTTCAGTGTATCCCACTCGGGATTCTTTTTCAGTAGATAAATATTATCAAAGGTTCGTCTTTAAAAAAAAATAACTCACGATCTCAACACTAAAAAAAGGAGCCAGAAAATTAAGCCTTTAATAAAATTCTGTTCAATTTAATAATACTAAAGTAAGATTAGAAGCAATACTATGGATATTTTATGATAATTCTTGTGGTTAAATTACGATTAGACTACGAAGATGGCACCTAAGTTGACTAAAATTCTACACCATACTAGACGTTGAACCTCAGTGCCATGCACCAGGCTATGTATGTTGTAGATCTTGTTATAAAATAAAATTTCGAACTTGGAACCTTGAGGTTCCCATTCCGAAATCTTAGCACCAATAATGCATATTGAAAGCTCTTCAGCAAATTTAATTAAAATGATTAAAGTTAATGTAAATTTGTTAATTCTTTTTACAACGAAATCTGAATGAATCTCCGGAAATTTTCTGAATTGAAATTAAAAATCCTACCTGCACAAAATACCTTCTACTATATACATATCTTTATGAAGTTTCCCCCTTAATATATTTTATGTCGCTGTAATTTTTCGACATAATACACTGCTGCAATTTTATTCTAATATCAGTGTCGTTAACTGCCTACCATATGAAATTTTAATATCTGAATAATTACAAAAAGAATTTAACTTCGGAAAATATTCGCAAAGTTTTCGCCGAACTTAGTTTGCTTCGTTCAGTTTATACAAATGTGAGTTAGGGAAATTACTGCACCGTACAAAAGCAGATAAATAATGAATTTCTAAACCGAACCCCCAACAAGAGATTATATCCACCGGGCGAACAATACTAGACTAGTAGATCTCTCGTAAGATATTTCGGGGGCCGTTTGTGGTATATTTCGTAAACCTGTTTTTCACATCCTTTATGTGAAAGCATGGCTAATATCTTTTAAGGTAAGGAGGGGAAAAAACAGGAAACGATTTTCTAAGATAGGGCTGTGAGCGACATTTATGAAGATGGGGGGGGGGGGGGGTGATACAATGGAGACGGTCGAGTTGCCGCCGACGGGTGTGGTGTGCGGAGCCAGACAATTTGAGAGCCAGCGATTTAGGAATATTTATTATTATCATCGTATGCGTTTCTTAATGTTGTTTTTAGCTTCTTTTTTTTTCGTTGGGTCTGTGCGATAGATCATAGGGGAAATGCCCAAATGGCACATGATTTTTAGCATACCCAGCTATTAGTCATCAACTTGTAGATGAATTAGAAGGGGAGTATTGGAGTAAACACACTGAAGGTCGGTCCGAGAAAAAGTGAACGTAGTCTATAGCTCAGGTAGAGGGAGCGGTGGATTTTAATAATTATAAATAATTCAGACCAATGAAATGGTATATCAGTTTTTAAAACTTTTACTCTTGAATAAAAGTGAGCTGGCAGTTACATAAATATATAAATTTGATGAGCAAAATCTTATCTTAATGCTAAACACTCAACTTTTTATTAATTGTTTTAATTAAGCTAAAACTTAAAAGTTTAAAATATTTTTTAAAAAAAATAACCTTAAGATTATAGTTAAATTGTAAATAAATGAGGGATACCCTTTGTAAAATTGTGAAGTAATTATTTACATTGATATCATTTTTCGTTAATTTCCATTAGTACAAAATAAATTTATCCAAAAAGATAACTAAATAATGCAAAAATTATGCCTTTTTAAAAGCATTTTCTTAAATATTTTATTAAAAAAATTATTATGACTCAACAATTATTACGCAACACATAATAATAAAACTTTTTTTTTTTTTTTTTTTTTTTTGCTATTTTGATTTAATAGATAAAACTATGCATGAAGAAATTCGTTTTTGAATGATGCAATTACATAAATTATTTTATTAAGTAAAAAAATTTCTAAATGACCAAATTTAATTCCTTGTAGTATTGGTTCGTGCATGCAGAATAAAAGGGTCTTTATTGCTAAAAAATCTTCTGCAATCTTGCTCTATTCTGCCCAGATTATACTAATGATTTAAAAGTCTCTAGTTCAACCAGTACTTTAGTGTATTTTGATGCAACTATACATTTATATGAATGGAAAAAATCCATTGATGCTAGAAAAACCACATTTTTTTTAATGCGATTGCTTTTTACTCACGTAAAATAGATAGATCTGATCAGAAAATGTGGAGGGTGGTTCAGTTAATAAAATTATATTGGATATATAATAAAATTTAAAGGTATATAATTCTATAAAAACTTTTTTAAAAGGGTTTTGCAATTTTCATACAGTATGCAAAACAACTTTCAGTATTCTTATTTCTGCTGTATCAAATTATGCATCT
The DNA here is from genome assembly GCA_026543865.1 of Argiope aurantia. Taxonomy (NCBI): domain Eukaryota; kingdom Metazoa; phylum Arthropoda; class Arachnida; order Araneae; family Araneidae; genus Argiope; species Argiope aurantia. Next base: position 117,033 of record JAPMOR010124426.1, on the reverse strand, counting down.
GAAAAAAAGTGTAACCCATTCACTGCGGCGAACGTGCTCATTATGTTCTTCTTAACTCAAACAGGTACGGCGAGCGTGTCGATGCACTCAATATTGCTAATAAAAATTAAAAGAGAGTGAACTTTTCGACTCCAAGAAAAGCTATACAAGTATACAGTTACAAGAAATGTGCCTGTTACATTGCAAGACAATATAAAAATATTAGATTTTTTTCATCTTGGTATTTCCAGAAATGCATCTATAATTTGCTGCATGATAGTATTTTTAAAGAAAGATTCTTCGACTTATGTCAACTTTTATATAGTCTTTGGTTAAAATGGGTGACCTAAGTATAAAAAAAAATGAATGAATATTGTAAAGATATCAAACATAACTTCAAAGTTGCAATACAGTAAAACTAAAGGGAGTATATTTTCTGAGTTTAAACCTTGGACACCTTAAACATTGATGGAACATTATTTTTTCAAATAAGTACAAATAACTGGAAAACGGGTCTATTCTGGCTAAACTGTGTTGTCTGACCGCCTTATCTTTTACTACACCAAATCAATAGCTCAATATCGTTGGCTTTAATGACAAATGTAATTATACAGGATGTAATCAGTTTCATATTATTAAAAAACTGTGTAATTCATTAAAATTTTTTAACTGTTTTTGTTTAAATTTATTGCATCCATTCTATATTAATTATTTTATTAATAAAAAATAAAGTAATCTGAGTCATTTTATTAAATTCTGTGATATTTCTTCGGGAACCAAAGATTCAGAAACAAAACTGCCTGTGCTAATAGCGGATATCTGATGATTAATACTTTATTAAAAAAATGCTTTTAAAATAAAAACAATACCTTTAGGTGGCATTGGGTTCTATTTCATCATTTCTAAATGTTGTCACTTGCGATTTCAAAGTTTCAAATGTACAATAGTATTAATCATTTCCTCTTATAATTTTTCCAATCAAAATACGTTTCATAGATAGATTAGCTCGCAAAAATGTTGCACAAAGTTCGAGAAGAAATTATTTATTTCCTTTTAACCCCATAACAATTGTTTTATTACTATAGTTTGAAAGCCAAGAGGCAATTAGATTAATTAAAACTCTTCACTACGTTTTAGCTGTCATGCAAAAAATTTGATTGTCAATTTTCATAATTAATGGTTAATATTCTTTGAATGGCAAGTTGTCAAATTAAATCAATTAGTAACAAGATTGATGGAATGAACCCTCTAATGAAGCGGTAATAACATTAAAGAATCGTTAAGTTTATAATTATATTAATGTTACAAACAACGTATTTCATACCTTATCATCCGCGTCTTTCCGAGATATGTTACTTTTATTTTCTGTTCTTGAATAGACTTGCAGAACTTTTAATATGCCATGAAAACAGCAACATTTACATGCGCTTTGAATACTTGCTCATAATAAACAATGTTCTGCGAAAATAATCAGTTTGTTTTTTCATTATAAGTTAAACACTGCTGTAAGTATAAGTCTTCAGTTCTCATAAACATTGTTAAATTCTTTTTAAATTTAAAAGATGGAGATCCGGTTTATTGATTGCTTTTAATGATATCGGCATAAAATTTTATCATAAATTAGAGAGCCGTTCTTTCAAGTTGAATTTCTAACCTCAGCTTGTAATTTTACATATCTAACGAACCTTAACAAAAGCGGACAACTTGGCAACTATTGATCAAAGAGACCTTGGAGGACCTGAAATAGAAATCTGATTTAATTCCAAAGGACGATATTAGATTTCTGAAATAGTTTCAGAGAAAGTAATTCAACTTTGTGATTCAATTATGGAAAAAAATAATGAAAAATTTGTTGCAAAGCACTTACAAGCCTATTTACTGGTTAAGACTGTAGCCAAAAAATAGAAGCCATAGCTTTCATTCTCATCTTCTTAAATTCCATCCCTTAAACCAGTAGGCCACTATTAATTAATGGCATAGCAACCGGAGAGGGAAGAGATTATAGATTAATCTTAAAGGGCGTTAGTTTTAAAGAGTCCCATCCAGACAATATGTTTCGTTTAATATTACGTTTTACAAATAAATATTAATAAATAAATAATAATAATGAATGAATGAAAGACACCATGTCTTGGGCCTCATTAACCCACTAATAATGCGAAAAATCAAAATTTATCTCTTAGCCTCGTTACGCCACTGCTTGTAGTAGTTTTATATTTTTTATGATCAAAAACTCTTTTTAGATTATAAATATCAAAAAAAGTACAAATTCATTCAAAATAAAATGTAAACAGATATAAAACGAAAGAATAAATTTGTAATTTTATATATGATAATGAATCTAAATAAAAAGCTGGAGCATGCGTATTAGGTGTTTGAAAATATATCCAACCTTAAATCTCTCTGCTTGCAGTAATGATGTTAGGGCGATGTCACTGTGCACAGTGGAAGGAGACAGCTTAATATGCTAGTTTAAATTGTTTCTCGTGCCACTGAGTGAGTTTCTACTGGCCACTGAGTGAGGTATTGTTATACATGGACGTCGAATTTTTTACTTCACTCGCAATGACTGAATGAATTAAACAAAAATAATGCATCAACTAAGTAAATATTAAATCTTAAATATCATCCACTATTTAATTAACGCTAAAGTTTTTGATGATACTTGAAGAGAAACAATTCGTAAGATTCTGAAGGTATTTGGAGATGATGCTACAGGAATAATGCAAATTTAGGGAAAGTTCAATCGATTCCAGTATGGCTGCACATCAGTGGTGAATGACAGTATTCTGGGAAGTCAGAAATCGCTTAAATGCAGCTGTTTTATGAGGGTGGAAAATCTGATAAAGAGAGATTGTGGAAATGACTGGTAAGGATTCCGCATATCAGATTTGGCATGGTGGCTTGAGCATGCACAGAGTGATTGCGAAATTTTTGCGAAAATCGCTATTGACTCAAAAAAATAATTTGAGGCTTTGAAAATAAATCTTGAGGTTGTATTGAACCTACTGGAAATTATCAGCTTTGATCTTGAGTTTCTGAACATTATGAGGAACATGAAAAGAGTATAAATACAATTTGGAAGCAAAAATCATCGTCTCAATGGAAATGAGCCTCAAGGCCGAATAAAGTAAGATAGGTACAAAGCGAAAATGTGTTCTTTGATATCCATGGAATTATGCACCACGAGCATACACCGGAAGGATACATAGTGACAAAAGATTGCTATCCGTAAGTTGTCCGTCGCAGCTGCATCTATCGATTTCGTGGTGCAGTTTGCACACAAGACCAAACTTCTCGATGGCGAAAAACTGGCAATTCCATAACGGCAATGCTTAAGCACATTCATCCGGACATTAAGCACATTCATTCGTGCTTGATACAGAATTTCTTGACAAAACATGGAATGCTAGTCTTTCACCAACCTTGCTTCCTCCCAAACATGTTTCTTTGTGACGTGGTTTTTCCGAAATTGAAAATGACATTGAAAGTATAGCATTTTGAGAGTAAAGAGGAGATAATGTAGAATACGATGTCGGAGATGTCTCATTCCAAAAGATGTTTTTAGAAGCTTTTTAGGCTGAGGAGGGAACTAGGTGTGTGAAAGCGTACGGAGCCTACTTTGAAAAGGATTAAGGTCCTATCCCGCCACGTAAAAATATGTTTTCAGAACGAATATCAAACACTTTTTATATAGACCTCGTATAATGCATAAAATATCAAATTACTTAAATACTGCTCTTAAAAGAAAGAAGCTGGCTCTGTTTGTTTTTTTAATGTACGCTCTGTTTATTTAACCACCATCTCTCTTAATCACACTGCTACTTGCTTTCTTAAAATTATCACTCCACACTTTGATTACAAGTGTAGAAGAAATTGAATCCCTTCCTGAAGATTCAGTGCTGACTAATTCGTATAAATACAAAATACACATTGTGAGACTAGGTTACTACTGTTATTTTTAACCAGCAGGAGTTGTTTTCCCAAAATTTTCTCGCATACTCTCTGATAAAGATGTTATCTCAGAGAACAACTTGCATAGCACTTGCATACAATAATTACGGAATATTACCCTTTGGCATGAATTTAGCATTTTTACAGAATCTATCATGTCATCCTTGGCGACATACCCTGCATGCGTTAATAACACCCGAAAATCTAATTTGTGTCTTAGATGCATTTTTCCCAATCGATTGAATACAAAAATTGGACACTGGTCTGAAATTGAAGTCACAAAATCCTATACCAAATATAATATATTTATATCATTGCAACTTTGAATTATCGCGTTTACATGTTTCTAAAATTACACAATTACAATTAAATTCTTCATTGAATTTGGCTCAAAATTTGATAGGCATTTAAACTATAGGTGCTAATTTTGTGTATCAAATTTATCAATCTAACTCTTTCCGTTTTTTTTTTTTTTTTTTTTTTTTTAGTTATGTTAAATTATATTCGAAAAACCGGACAGATAGACTTTCTCTGAGCGAATTTTGCTTAAAATTTGATGGAAATCAATGAATTTGGTATGAAAACCACATTCCAAATTTCACCTGTCTAGTTAAAAGCGTTTTTGAATTATTTTTGTCACAGACAGATAGACTGACATTTTCTAAAATGTGTTTTTCGAACTCAGGGAGTTCTAAAACGTGGAGATTCATCAAAATCTCTATTTCTAATTTTTTGGTTATTACTATACTTTCCATATACTACATAAACGATAAAGTAAAAAAAAACAACCTTTATTGCGATCACGACTAACCATTGCTCAAGTCATTATCAAAATTAATAATAATGTTTTATCTTCTACGTATTTTATTAGCACACTATATCTATCTCAGGTTAGTTCTTTCAAAATTATTTTCGAAGTGAATCGAAACAAAGCATCAAATTTATTGGGATTTTAAGATGTCACTTTATAGTAAGGCAGCTCCATAGAGAAGATCTATGAAATCGTTACTTGAAATTATTGATGCATTTTCTGAAGGACCCCTTTTATTTGAAAACTCACAAAATTTCAAATTCATTCCTACTTTTTTCCCTTCCTTATCAGATGACGCGTCTCAAGAAAACCCTGCAATCAAGAGTGGCACTGACACGGAACTCTTATGCAAATAATATTTTATCTCCACTATAATGGTAGCACTAATGAACAAAGGAACCATAGCAAATTAATAGATCTCTATCCGATACTCCAGTCATTAGTGTTGATGAATTCTGCTTAATATATAGGCTACATGCTCTCCTATTAATTGTTTACAGGCCTAGATATTGGACAAAAGTTATTGAGTTGCTCGCATAATTGTGTTCAGTGGATGAATTAATCTTATTGACATCTCTGCGTGATCGGATTCTTCTATAATCCTTTTATGTTAGAGATCGATTTAAATAAGGACTATGAGTTTATTCATGATTAATGGGGCATTTACACAATGATGAGCATTTAATCAGATGCAATGCCTGATAACAATTCAGTGCATTAAGGAGGTTGTTCTGTGCTGCGGAAATGATCACATGACATTGCGATTAATATCTGGAGGTTGTTTGTAACTGTATACTAAATAAGTTCGGCTTTGATATTGGCCGAGATGTGATAAAGTCATGGTCCATATTTCTGTTTCTCTGAAAAGGCCAATTTTCTTTCCAGTTTTAGAGAATTAACAAAAAAGTTAATAATCTTACTCAATGAGAAATAACACAAAATTCGATTTAAATTCGTATTCACCAAAATATCGGGGAAATGTTTAAAAATAATGGTATTCTTAACCACCATGGCTGCCCCCCCCCCAAATGATTGTCAACAGCAATCATATTTCCCAAGCACTACTGTCTTTCTTTTATTTAAAGAAAAAATAGACAGAGAAAAGGGAATTTTAAATAAGCCAATGACATAGTCTTTCCTTCGAGTTTCTCACATACTTAATTCTACTTCCACAATATGACCCTTTTTTGTATTTAGCTTCATTACACTATGAGGAACTTTGGATCGCTCTAATTTGCCCGATTGAGTTGAAAATTTAATTCTATGCTACGTTAGCGTCCCGCTAAAACTTCTGATCAAATGATTACTAAAAGGATCCGAACCAGTTCTATCAGCACCAAACAAAAGAATCCCGACTGGACGTGCGGACGGCTTAGTATTAATATAGGTCTGCAATTTCATAGTTATTAGGAGTGGATTATTAAATGGTTGAAATAGATAACCAAGGTAGACCCTGGCATCTGAATATTTTATTTTCAATATTTTCAAACAAGTAAGTTATTTAATATTGTACTTTATTTTTATTCACAAGGAAGGTGCGCTGCAATTTATTCAAATAAGAATCAAATTTCATTTAAATTTTACATCTTTCTAACATTTTTCCTAATTAGATAATCATCTTAACATAATAATTCCTAATTATGATGCTTTATAATATTAAAAATAAATATTCTTTTATAATTTTATTAAAAATAATAAAATAATTATTTTAAGTGAATTATTTTGAAAATACTTATTATATTTATTAAATAAGTAATTATTATTTTTAAAATAAATATTATTTAGATAATTATTTATTACTTAAAAAAATTAGCTATATAATAATGCAGTCTAAACAGTATTTAGATTGCGTTGAAAGTTGCTTTAATTTTTTAAAAATATTCTTTAAATTTGCATTTATATTTTAATTTTAAATACTTTATACGCGAGACATTAATTCTCGTCAAAAAGATCCAGAACTAAACCTTTTGCTATTTCAATTTATTTTTTTTTTAATTTGCAATTTAAAACTGCCTTTATAATAACTAAATTAAAACCAAAAAAATATTTTTTGACTTTTTAAGTTGTGGTGAGGAAAAGTAGATGGGAGAGACTTACAATGCCTAAAGACTTCTATAGGGCTTAATCCAGCTCTGGCTGTCAAGATCAAACATCATATTTCATTTATCTAACTTGTTACATTCTTCTTAGTTAACGTGTTTTCCGAGATGCAGATAGGCATACTCACATTTGACTGTATGCAAAACTTCATCTATTTGTCTTTTTGCGCTTTTATATTATTATTTCCAAATACACCCGAATGAGCGAAGAGACAGAGAATATAATTGCCCACATATTTTATCCAAAACTATAATATTGGTTAAAGATAGCGTACTAAGTTTGCTTTCTAATTTATTTGCTAAATACTCATCAACTTAACTTTTCAGATTATTACCTTTTTTTTCAGCTATCCTGAGAACATATACATGGATAGTCAGAAGGATCTTAAATTTATACAGATTTACATTTTGTATATGACTAGATATTGAATTTCATATAAAATGATTCATATAAATGATTGCATTTTTGGATTTTAGCATTCGTAAAAAACATAATTAGGAAAATATTTTGTTTTTTCAGTCTCTAGATTTTTATTTTCATATCACACTATTTCTTTTATATTAATATTTTATATGCAAGAAAGTAAAAAAAAAAGCATCGAAATTTCATCAAGAAGATTAATTTTACTAGTATATTTACCGTACTAATACTTATTCATTATCATTGTTTAACAGGGAAATAGGCATCAGTCTGAAGGAAATGCAAGCAAGTTCTTCAGTTAAGGCAAGAAATGTAATAATATTAATGATGAATAATTATTGCAAACTTTTCAACAAAATACATTCTCAAGATGAAATTTCTGTATATTTTTTAAGCTATCTTTTTTACCTAAAGCAAATCAAAATCGCTTTATCAGTATAGCTAAACTACAAACTAAACTACAAGTCTACATCTTCTAAAGTTTTGTTTGTAAATAACGTTCATTGAATGTTGTTTTAGAAAATCCAGTGTATTTTGTTGAAATATTTATAGCATACTTTTAGTAGAAGGTATTCTTAATTTCATCTAATGGTGGGATCTCGTCATTTGAAGATCAAATCTGTTGTACAGGAAAATCTCAAAATCTCTCTTGTAGTGACTATAAAACCTTTCAAATGCTGTAAACCTCAATATCAGTTTACGAATCAGTTCAATTATTGTAAAGATCATAAATCACTATGAAGATCGAAACGATGAGTGAGAACAAAAGAGCAAAAGATTTCATATAGATGCTCTTCAGATTTTTATACCATTGTTGCAACTAGTGATAACAGAATTTTAAACTTCATTGACTTTAAAAATAGCGATACTTAAAGTATTAATGAAACCATGCATTCAGATCAGTGAATCATCTTAAGCTGCCGAAAGATTCTTTTCAACAACTTAATGTTGTCCAGATCTTGAACTATAAGACTAAGTATCTTTATCGCCATCTTGATAAAATTCCTGAAGCAACACCACCGCTGTTGAATCTTCTGCAATATCTGTTAGTTTCCTTCGCAGATTTTTGTCAGTTCTCAGAGAGGAATGTTAAATCCTTCTGTCACGAAAGTCATTCTTGTTTTAAGGCCCTCTTCCGATAAATTTCGTGTCAGAATCTTTCAGGTGCCTTTTCCGATTACCATCGTAGACAGCAAGGTCTATGCTGAGTGAAGATTTTCGGCGTCAAGCGCTGCGCTCTAGTGATTATCAAGGCTGATCTCAGTCAACATACAGATAATCGCACGCGAAGAAAGCAAAGGGACAGAGGGAAAAAAAAAGCATCAGCTTCATCCGAGCGCGTTGACGTTATCTAGTATAAAGAAAGATTCGCTTTTCTCAAGAGTCATTAGAAGTAGAGATTGTGATTCGCGACGAAATGCTGGCAAATGTTTTCAATTTGTTACTCGAAGCATACAGCTAATGTTAGAGGTTTCAAATTAACTCAAAAATACTTGATAAAAAATAGATCATATTTTGTAAAGTGATCCATACTGAAGTATAGAATGTGCATTTTGTGACAATTGTATAGTTGTATTCGGGTTCAATGTATGAGTACCTGGTGTTCCAAGAGAAGTAAAGTTCATGCGCCCCCTACGTAATGAAAAATATATACGTCCTAACATATTCATATACATAGTCAAACATAATGAAGTTAAATATCAGCATATTTATGCTTTAAAAAAAAAGATTTTTTTTTAAAAAATTGACGAAACTGTAAATTGCGCCAACAGAATAAACAGTGGGTGTTTTTTTTAACCTTTTCATAATAAGCAACAATAATTCAACAGCATACGTAATAATAGATTTGCAATTACTGTTAAATGCATTTAATAATCCAGCATTCATCATGCAGCGAGGGGAATCTCGGCAAA
>JAPMOR010124426.1:57290-107756 GCA_026543865.1 Argiope aurantia | reverse complement strand
ATATATATATATATATATATATATATATATATATATATATCAGCTTCGTTTTATGGAGAAGTATTCCATTACTGTGGCATCTCTAGGCAATCTCTCAGAGAAGCGGTTCCCAAATTATCGATTCCCTAACTTGGATGAACTAGCCTTAACGTAACATTTCCTAAATAATTTCACGATTAGATTTCTTAGAATATCGAACACAGATTAAAATGATCAAAAATACAATTGCCAAAGGAACAACTCTCTCTCCTAATATTATTTCAATACTAAAACAAACGGAAACAAAATTGTAATCATTTCGCATTAACTTATGATGAAAGCTAATAATTAATCCATTCTAAAAATCAGCTATTCAGTGGAAAACAATTTCAAAAAAATCTTTGAAATTGATTCATAGAGCGAAATTTTATAAAATAAGGGTCAAATGATTGCAGATATAATCTTTCTCAGGCCTGGAAATTTCTTAAGTTTACTGGACTTTGGTTGTGTCTAGTTTATTGGCGCAAGAGTGAAACCTATCATGCTGTCTCAGATTTAATTATTGAACAAGTTTACTGGGATATTTTTAATATACGCATAAGACGAGGATTTTCTTTCCTCAAGTTCTAAGTTTGTACACAATATTATACAGAATATTTTAAAATTTGTGATAGTTACTTAAGGAAGTGATAGAACACGATTAATATTAGGGAAGTAGATTTTACGGCTTTAAATCTTTAGAGATTTTCCCATCCCCTTTGATCTGGATAACCATCAACGAACTGGATCGAGATATTCATTTGCCCTACAATATGTTGTGGGCCGGGATAGGTTGCTTGGTAGGGAGTTGGACTCGTGTACCTTGGATTGAGAATTCGAACCCTTCCGGCCGAAGACTCTTCATGTGTGTGTGTGTGTGTGTGTGGTGGCTGGCGTACGTATAAATCTGTCGTGGTCGCGAGAGCAATACCACTGGGGGTACTGGATCAGGGGTGATCGCTCTCTGATTCAAGTCTAAATTACGATCTGTGAATGAATGAATGAAGTCCGCCCCGTAAAAAGGGTTGTGACGTGTGTGTAGCTAAGTCGTACTCTTGGCCCTAGATGGCGCTACTGCACAAAACAAGAGACGCACCCTTGGCTTAAAATCACTGACTTCTAAAAACAGTGGGCTTGTCTATGATAAGTTCCATTAGAAACAACAGCAATATATTGTTCAAATCAATTCAAAATAACTCTAATTGTTGATTTCACTAAATAGCATGTTACTTCTATAAACAACTTAGACACAATAGTTTTGAATTAGCTCGTGCGTTGTGTTGGGCATATCTAGTTTTTTCCTATCCTTTCTTAATGTAATTATCATGAATTTTAAAATAGCTTGCATATTTCATTTTTTAATAATCAGCATTAGGTACTTTTTTCCGTTGCTGCACAGAATTTTTTTAAAGTCAGTAGTAAAAAAGAATTTGGTGAATGTTCAATCAATTTTTTTCTGTTAAAGATTCTAATAAAAAAAGCAATTCTTTCTGTAGTTTTCAAGTGCTTTTATCTACATCATTACGCTTCACAAAATGATATCTAAAAGAAAGATAAATGATATCTGAATGATATCTTAAGATATCTTTTATAATTGTAATTAAACTATTCCCTCACTCTCTCTCTCTCTCTCTCTTACTTTATTTAGTATTTTACTTTATTTAGTATTTTAGTATTAGCTTAAGAGTTGTGTTTAAGAACTGCCAAATCTACTTTCACATGCTTGTAGAATATACGTATCGCGAGTGAGAAACATTAGCCAACAGTCACTTAATGCCTACTGCTATCATTATTATAATTTTACTTACACTATTTTTATTTATTTATGAATATGCAAAAGAAATGTATTGTAAAAAAAATTCAAACTCCAGATTTTGAACAATCTACGCGTTTTAAATATTCCCGAATTCGACACTTTTGGAATCATGTCTGTATACCAGTGAAGCCAATAACTCAAAAACGCTTCGAGATAGGCATATGAAATTTTACATAGGATCTTGCTATTAAATTTATATATTTTGGACGAAATCCATTAAAATATTGGTTGCCTGTCGGGGTTTTTTTTTATATATTCATGTGTATGTGCACATGATAACATAATAATCCAAGGCCATTTATAAACTCGGTATTTGGTCTTGTAACGAAAATTATTGTTAGTATTTTAGTTTCGCTTGGTGAGGAAAGAAACGCATATTCAGTTTCTTCATTATGCTAAGAAACATAAAACGTGTTATATTTTGTTGGTATAAGAAAATATCGATGAGTAGAGCGGAATTTTCTTTCTGGCTCTAAGATGAACCGGAAAGAAGATATTATGTTACATTTATTGTCTACACGAGAAAGTTGAAAGTGTTTTCTGTCTTTGTCTTTTAGAGAACATTCGCTTCATCTGGTTTTCTTCATAATTTTGTTTTATGTTATTTAATTTAGAAACAATTAAAAACAATCTTTATCCCGATATTGTAAATCGAAAATCTTTGAATAGGTTATCAACGCAACTTTTTTGAGGATCTTAATGTGAAGCTCTTTGATAAGCTACTGTCACTGTTTACTTAGGAAAAACCATATGTTGTACGGGCGAATCCGGTTTGGAGCAGTTTGTTAGAGTGGCGTGGAAATTTGGAGAAGAAGTGTTATCTATGTCATAATCATCTAACTATGATTGAAAAAGATCAGGCTAGTCGCATAGTAATCTCGTATAGTTTAACCTTTTAAAGGGCCATTTTTTTCTAGTCATATTATGTTAAAATATTTTTAGGCTTGAAATTAGAATAAGAAAAGGGATTCATTTAGCTTATTAGATAAATTTAATTTGATTAATTAATTAATTTGGTTAATTAATAATTAAGTAACAAATCAAGACACATCATTTTGTGTGAAATAAAGAACTAAAGCATCTAAGTTTCTGTCTTCCTAAAAAAATTTGTCAGAACTTATGCCAACTTACATAAATTCATACAAAGATTTATAAATTTGGAGGGAAGCATACTTCCCACAGCCCTAGAAAGGGTTAACAAAGAAACATTAAAACGATTAGTCTAAATAAACTAATAGTAAACACATGAGCAAGACATTTTCAATGAGCAGAATCTCCATCATGCTTTTCATCCTCATTATCAACTGATTGACATATTTAAAAATCATTTTATATTAAAAAGCAGCTACGCTATTTTTTAATACATACATAATTCAATTTTACGAACAATTAGCAAGATATTTCATTTTCAAGATAGTGCTGAAATTCAGATAAAAAGAAATTACATTTTATTATTAAAGCGATAAAATAAGTAAAAAGAAATTTAAAAAAACTGTTTACACTTGATGAAACTATATTTATTAATTATCAATAGATTTCAAAAAACAGTATTAATCTCACGAATTCGATCAATGTTAGAATATTTATTGATGTTTTGTGTATCTTTGCAAGAATAATCTGTTTTAACGTATTTACCCTTAGATGGGAACATTATTAGATTGTCTTTTATTATAAAGTTAATATCAATTTCATGTTTTTAATACATTTTCAAAGTATAAGCTCATCTCGTAAGCAGAAAAAATGTTTTCTTGCATATTTTATATCCAAAATAAAATAAAATCCTACAAAAACTAATTTTGTCCATATTTAAAAAAATTATATTAATAAATAATCTATCATTTCCAAATATCAATAAAAGGCAAACATTCGTGAACGAATTTCGAAAAAATAGTATTTATATTTGATTTCTTTATAACTACAATCAATCAAACTCGCCAATTCTGCTTGCGATTCTTCAGCGTTTAAATGTTCTCTCTTGATTAAGAATGACTCACACGAGAAATACAATATGAGTTAACTCACAAGTTTTGAAGCATTACCTGCTGAAAGGAAGATGGCAGACACTACACTGACGACACCTGATTACTTCCTTCAGCTTGTACAAGATCTGTTAACTTATGAGGCGGATATTTTTTGTTCTTTCTATAGCAATAAAATTCATTTGGAATCTAGGGGATAGAGACATCGTAATTCTATATTTAATTTCAATGTCTCCAACCCCTAGATTCCAAATGGATTATTCAGATTTAATATTTAAATTTAATCTGAATAATAAATAATTAAATTTAAACAAATTTGCAATAAAAATAAATATTTAAAATTTAAACAAAAATTATTAAATATATTTAATAATTTTTTACCCTCTTGTAGATATATTTTTGAAACTATCGTTTATAAAATAAAAGTATTCATAATATGTACATATAAAAGTTCATTGTTTTTAACATTAATGGCATTGCTTGCTTTTGAACTCTTCTATTAACAAATCTTAACCACAAAGAATAACTCTACCATCTATTTAATCTCAGTTGCAGAAGCATGCAGCAAATGTGTCAGCGCAACACAGGCTCGTTTAAAACGCCCTGAAGTTACACGTCCATAATCTTGGTCATTAAACCCATTATAATAGCTCCTCTCAAGTGTGCAATATATCTCCATCACAGAACTGCAGTCAAGAAAATAACAAGTGGCGAAAATGCTTCCTGATTACAAATAGACAGATCCTGCATCCACCAGCACTCGGAAGTAAAGAATTTCTTCTCGGTACGTCCACACCCAAATCGAGAGTAATTAAAAGCATCTTTTTAATCTTCCTTGTCATTTATTTTTCTTTGTTGTGCAAGATAAGTAAAATCTAGGAGTGCCCTCCAAAGTTTGGTCTGAAGAATCTGTTCATGTCACTCATCCATTGTCTGCCCAGAGCAGCTTTTGCCTCAACGAACTTGATTACATTAGAGTATTTCCACTATCTATCAAATAATGGTTCTTCCAATTCGACGAGATTGCCTTCGAGGGATTATGTCTAATGGTCATCGTAATGGTGCAGGGATATCAACCTCATCCTATGAGAAACACATAAAGGAGGCATGAAGTATATCCAATGTTAGCCTTCGGCGTTAAATTCTTCGGCCGGATGTAATTTATAACCAAGTTTCATCATTATTATTATTATTTCTGTTTAATACATTATGAGTTTTCTCGTCTTTCATCAATTTTCAATTTTATACGCCTCGTGCCACTTTTGATTAAGTAATTTATAAAAGCAACATATGCGTTCACAATTCATTTCCAAGAGAGAATTCATCCTTTCCATCATTTATTAAAAATTAGTTCGATATTTTAGCCCTCAGAGCTATGTTTATTTTCTTTTCAAGTTCATTGAGATCAGAGCAAATCTCAAAATAGAACATTAAAAGTAAGAATAGCATAGTAAATGAAAATGAAATAAGTAATTGAAGCAATGAAACCCCAATGTGTAATATATATTTACATTACAAAAATAACATTACCATTGGTTTAACTGTAAACGCCTAAAAATAACCAGCTGTAATAGTCTTCCCAAAGCTTTCTCGTATATTCTCTAATAAACTTGTCGTGCCAGAGAAAGCCTTGCTTGGCATTTGCTTACAATAGTTATGGCATATTCTGGCGTGAATTTAGCATTTTTACTGAATTTATCGTGTGATTCTGGGCGAGGTTTTTGGCGTTCATCCCTGGCATACTATAAGTACTAGTAATAGTACCGTTAATAGTATTCAAAAATCGAATTTGTGCTTTAGACACGTTTTTCTCTTTTGAAACGAAGATTTGACACAAATTTTCAATTATAGTTACAAAATCCTATACTAAATTTTTTATAGTTAAATCATTATGTCTCTAAATGATCGCGGTTCTGTATATCCGAAAGTACAGACCGACACATGGTCAACGCCTTGTTTGGCTCAAAATTTGACAGATGTTTATTCTACAGTTGTTAAATCTGTGTACCGAATCTTATTTATCTATCTCTCTTCATATTATATTTATCATATTAACATATATTTGAACAGCCAGACAGATGGACTTCCTCTGAACAGATTTTACTCAAAATTTGACCGAAATCTTCAAATTTGGTGTAAAGACCATATACTAATTTTCAAAGCGTTTTTGAATCATTTTTTTCATAGATATATAGGTGGACATTTTTCAAAAATGTGTTTTTCGAACTCAGGAAGGTCTAAAACGTGGAGATTCTTTCGTGAAAACCGCGACTTTGGATTTGTTGAAAATTACTTTCTCTATGCCACGTACAGGAGAAAGCAAAAAACGTGACGTGACACAGCCTTATGGATGTATGAACTAAGTTTTGGTAAGAGAACTTTCTTCATTTTTTTAAATTTTAAATCTTTTTCAATCTATAGTTCTTCTCTTTTCTTGGTTTATTGGCTTATATTGTCTTTTTAATAGTTATTATTGACATTCTGTTCTCATTTATATTGTATTCGTTTCGATGTTCCAAGAAATAGAATATTTTTAACATTTGCTTAGTTTCAGCTGAAAACATGGAAGCTAACTGGCATTTATTCAGGTTTTCCTTTCTGCTGAAACAGGACGTTATCGCTATTTATTATATTTATCAATTTTATTCTAAAAATGTCTTTATTGTGTCAGTTATTTGAATTATTATCATTATTATTATTTTGTACCAGAATTTTTTTTAGAAATGATGCATATTCTGATGGAAACATCTTAAACTTGAATTATCTTTATAATCTTAAGAATTAGCAAATGTAATGCATCAAAAAGACATAATTTGATACTGATTTCTATGGCTGAGTATCGAATAGATTTCAGGAATTTGATTTGTATGTAATAATAAATCATGATTTCTATTAGTACTCCCGCGTAAAAAATCCTTACAAAATATTATCATCTATGTTTAAATGTTTGAGATATTCGGTTTCAAACTTCATCTTTAAAAATATTTTTTCATCGCTGTAATGGCTCATTGAATTAAAAAAATAAAATCATCGTTTCATATATGGCACAATACTTGTTCTAAGAACTACGGGGAAAAAATTACTGATTATTAAAAAAGGAAGCAGACCAGACTTCAAATCCTGCCTTTAATGATATCTCTCCTTTTATCACTTTCAGTAAAAACATCCTTTCCAAATACTTCTCTGACGTAACCATCGAAACTATAAAAATAGCCTCAAAAACTGTGGAATGGTACCAATTCAGTAAAGTTATTTGACAAAAAAAACTCACTTCCGCGTTATATCTGCGTTAAAATTTCCTATAAGTAATAATACAGAAGAGGATGCACTGAATAAATAAATTCCAGGTATAATTAATTAATTTATGTTTTTTAATTTATAGAATTATTATCTTTAGCTTTATTTATAAATAAGATTATTAAAATTTTATCAAATCTTAGATTAAACGTTTTTTTTATGCGTCATTATGAATTATAATATTAAGCTAAACTCTTTTTTTCTTTAAGTGGAAAAATACTGTTATCAGAAATTTGCTCCATATTAAATATGCTAAAATATTAGTATTCTGTAGTTTGCTTTTCTAAGTAAAATCTCATGCATTTAGCATTACAAAAATGACTTTGGTTACAATAAGGTTAATCGTAAATATTTAACATAGGTTTAATTTGTTACAATTAATAAGGACAATTTACAACAAAATTAGTTGGTATTGTTTGACAATAGATTCTAAAACTCTCCGCCATTTTGTGTATACATTAGGATGGATTTAATTAATTAAAATGGGGGTGAGAGGAAAGATGGAAGGAGGAGATATTTACATTAAACAATAAACTCGGATTACTCGTCAACTGAATTAAAAAAATGCGGTCGGAAACGACACGATACTCACATACACGCGGGAAAAAAATTGAATAAAAAAGTGTCTAATATGGCGAAAATTAAGGCCAAGGACGAAGAATTCCGGAAATGAGCTCATCCTTCCGCGTCTCTCCCCTTAATGAAACAGAATCGTCAAAAAGTGGTCGTTTCAGAATACTCAAACGAACAGTAGATTAGCATAAATTTAAACATAAATATCCCAAATATTATAACAAACATTAAATAAGAAATTTCAGGTGTAACCATAAATTTCATTACAGAATTTGGTATAATATGTCGTAAAATGCTAGCTGGAATACCGGAAAATTCGTGATCTGTCACTAGATTCTTCCTCATCATCCATCATGAAAACATCCCCGACCCTACAGAAAATAAAAGGAAAAAATAAACAGCGTAAACACACTATCTGCCATCTCCTAACCCTCCCCGACATCCAAAACTGAAACCCTTCTGTCCGCCACCTACCGTGCAAGCGATTTAAAGGGACACCACCCCTTTGGCGCTACCAACTGTCATGTCCACAGCTGCAGGCGAGCTGCAACGTTTCCTGGAACACTCGATACACCCCCATTGTCCCTACCCAAATTGCAGATAACAATCAACCCTCCGACCATTGAATTGAGCCGTTCTGTGCACGAGCCGCAGTCACGCGGGTTCTGCCCCTAATGAGCTTGTACGCGCCAACGAACAAAAGTTGGGTGCAAGTTCTTTGTGTTCTACGGTCATCATCGAGTCGGGTTCCCTCCTCCCCTGCATCACGCAGTGGACGCGCATCGCTGGGATTGAAAACTCTTGAGATGCCGAGTTGGCGAAGACGTTTACAGATCGGCTCAATTTTGGGTGATGGTGAAAGTGTTGTTTATTGGCCATGAAACCTGGATCGGCACGAATGATTTTTCTTTGAATATCGGATACTGCCCCATACTACTGGAACTGTGGTTAAGATTATGTCGTTGTAAATACAGCGAAATTCGAAAAAGAATTTCTGAAACTTTTGTCATACTCAAAAACAGTGGCAATTGCAGTTGATCGTCTATAGTGATCGAGTCTCAGATATTTGGCATAATACGCGTTTCTTCTTGTCTAAGGACCCTAGAAGAAATTCCATAAAATGGAATTACGGTTATTTGAAATGCATTATTTAATAAACTATAGAATCAGCAGAGCATAGAAATTGGTTTTGAAAACTAAATTTTATTGGAATATTTAAAATCTATTAGGATTAGATTTTGGTGCGTAAATTCTTCGCCTCCTTTGAGGATTGATTTTTTTTGTTGTTATTGTTTCTTCATATTATATGATTAAAAAAACATTGTATATCATTAAAGTAATAACAGTGAAAAGTTTTTAAAACTCTCCTTCAATAGTGCACTAAAATTTAGAAAAGGCTTTTTATATTTAAAAAAATTCTTCTCTGCAAGCTGGAAGGCAAAGGTAGATTCCTGAGTTCTATCTGGTAATATAGATATTTGATGTTAGAAATAATCGAAATTAGGGCTTGAAAATCACTTTTGGGCCCCTAACATCCAAGATTTAGAAGTTATCGAAGAACTTTAAATGCAAAAATTGTTCGTCTTAATTTGCCTGATTGGGTTTATTTTTCTATTTTTAATATAAAGAACGTTATAGCGAAATGAAAATTTCAATTCCCCCACCATTTCCACCTCTTTTCAGCTAGATGGGCCATCTACGAACTGGTCAGAGATTTTTACATTTTTAAGAACATATTCCAAACCAGTTAAAATCTAAACAAAATTACTCTTGTCATCCGGTTGTATTATACGAATATATTTTAACTTAATAAACATCTACTACTTTTTTAGATTAATTTTTTGTTAATTATTATTTTAGCTACTTTGTGAAAATGTAAATGTTTTATTTATTTATCGCGATTTGTGATGCAGTATCATTTTGTACACAATATTTTTTAAACAGACGGCCGTTATTTATTAATACTGCAATAACATAATGAAGCAGATCGAAATATGATCAATTATATTTGGAAAAGCATCAATTTTACCTTAACATTTTATAATTTGCATTTTTATTTTATTTATTTATTATTGTTATTATTATTATTGCAAATAAATTTATTTGAAACTACGTAAACACAACCCAATTGACTCATCAGTAATTCGCCATCAATTATATGAGAAACAGAAGAACACTAATAAATAAAATCAAAGTGAGTTTTAAAAAAAACGATACATTTTTGTAAATTAGGGTTTGAAAAAATGCAACTTTTAAAAGAAAATAAACCCATCTATCAAAAACAGCAAAAACATATTTAGCTATTTAACATTAACCACTCTAAATTTGAAAAAATATTGAAAATGGCATGATTAAAAAATTAAGCGGAAAGTTCTGTCCAGAAGTTTGAAAGATTAATATATCCTTAACAATGGCACAAAGGTGAGTGGAGATAGCAATCATTATAAATCCCTTTGATAAATTAATGGTTCCCCAAGGAAGCTAAACATTAATGCAATAATGCCACTTTTTAAAGCCAAATATGACGAGAAGGCGCAAAAGCAGTATCATTCCTCAAACCCATTTACTTAGCAAAACTGCTGATAACAGCAAGAAATGATGAAAACAAACGGTTAAAAAAATTCATTCTCCTAACTTTCGCTAAGCAAATAATTATTAACTGCATGAATTTTTTTTTATATAAATTTAAATCTGATGGTTTTGTTACATAATTTTTGTTTAGACTGAAAATATTGGTAAATGGCTCTGATATACAAAAAGCTTTTTAATGTCAAATTTTAAGGATTTTTTGTTTTTAAAAAATTACCAAACAGTGCCAGTGATTTATTATACACTCATCTCTCACGGTAAGACTGCAATTACTGAAAACAGATTCTCGTTTTAATTGCGATAGTGAACAATTTATCGTGAATTTATGCCAAAACAGTGGCAATCCCCTTACCGACTTCTCTTATTTAATTATATACCACAACAGCTAAAATCTTATTATCATAAATTGCAACGAATAACATCCATGGTGCGAATTTCCTCGCAGGCCGTTTTCAGTTTTAATTTTGCGGTGAAATATAATACAACAACCTGTGATTTTCATAGAAACCGCTACTACAGCTGTGGTTTCTCATCCTGAGTTGAAAATTTCCTTGAAAAACTGGTCTCATTGCAAAGAGGAAATACAATTCTGTCTGTTACTTATTTTATGGGGTTTGTAAAATATTCTCTTTGTCATTGAAGGATCAATTAAAAAGTTGCTTATTACTCCCCAGTTACAAAGTCACGAATTAAGTGAGTTATTTTTTCTAAGTGAAAGTAAGAAAGAAATGAAAGTTTCTTTCCAGTTGAATGTGAAATCTTTCGTTAAAATAAGTAATAAATTCCTGCCTGGAATTTTTATATTGATTGTTACTGCCTGGAAATTTTGTATTAATTGTTATTGCCTAGAATTTTGTATTTCAAAACAGATACCTCATTAGATTTGACACTATGAAAATATCTTAAAATTTTGCTATTCAATAATAACCAAAATTTATATCATCTGAAAATCTAAAAAAAGAGCAGGCATTGAAGGAAAAGAAATTTTATCATTATGGTTAAGAATTATATCGAGTAATGTTTGTTTATACTTTCTTACATATAAAAGCATACGAAAGTATTGTTAAAATAGGGGGGAGGGATTCCAATCTCGAGATTTTGAGGCATCTCCTCATTGAAAAACACCAAATCATTTTTAGGATTTTATCTATGTGTCAAAGCAATTAACTTCTTGAACTGCTATTTATTAACAGCATGGATTGCTCAGACTGACAATTTAAATTTCTTAATTTTAAGATGAGGAATTGATATAGAAACTTATAGGTTTTTTTTTTTTTTTTTTTTTTTTTTTTTTTTCATAAATAAAAAAACTTTTGGTACCAACCAGAAACATGAAATTTAGTGCATATAGTCTTTGTAGTAAATTGTAAGTATCTAAAAGATTTTGTAGAAAGGTTTAACCAAAAGAAATAGTGAATATCAGTCAGAAAGTGAATTCGTCGGTGTGTATGTGAACACAATGATTTAAAAACAGACCAGGCAAAAAATTGTGAATCTATATCAAATTCCATTCAGTCCTCAGATCTCTTTGTCAATATGTCTACTCGTATATTGTTCTTTTCAGTACCCCGAGATTACCGCTTTTAGACGATTTTACCTCGCTAAGGGGTGAAATGAGAAAGGATGAGCACATTTTGGGAATTCATCTTCATTCTTTCACTTTGATTTTCGCTCCATTAAATACATTTTCTTTCAGCTCCACACCATCACAACCAGCAATTGTATATGAATGTTGTGTCGCTTCTGACCGCACTATTTTATTTTAACTCGAAATTGCATATTGATTGCTTATACGGTTAATTCAAGTGGTATAAAAACCTTATTCGAGTGGCACGAAGAATTTTTTATATATCATTAAAAGTGTTGGGAATTATCTACCGTTTTTAATTTCAAAATGCTATTAAAAATTCAATGATAAATAAAAAAAGAAGTGTTTTAATATAAAAAAATTATTACAATTATATATAAAAAAAGAAATTACCAAATTTTAAGAACAGAAATCTATCCTTTATTTACCATAATTTAAAGCATTTTATAATAAAACGTGTATGTTCATTAGAATTAATAAAAATTGTTCTAAGGTATTTTAATGTGAATTAGTATATTTTTCCTATTATATTACAAGTTATCTGCTGTTTATAAGCATCCTAAGTTCGCTTTTAATCCGAGTTCACCTTATCGTTAAATGTAGACATCTCATTCTTTCATCTTTCCTCTCAACCCTATTTTGACTAAAAAACGCATCCTGCGCATGCGCAAAAGCGCGGAGGGTCTTCATATCCGAACAGTATTCATGAATACAACAACTCAGAAACTATACTGTAGATCCGTGTCTGGTTTTGGATTAAACATGTCAATGGATAGAATTGATATGTGTGTTCTGCCCGTGTCGATTACTCGTTATAGAATCGAATAGTCTTTCATCAAAATTGTAAATCTGTATCAGATTTTATCAGTGTGATGTGGCCCAAATGCACATTCGATTTTCTGCACAATGTTCTATAAATAACACAGAAAACGTGCAGTTTGCAAAACAGTAAAAAGGAAATAGTTACTATTGCGATTGTTAATTTGCCATGAGGTGCCTAAAAATTGTATAATTTACTTCCAAACAACTACAAGAGAAATCAGTTTGATTGACTGATTGATGTAAACGTAAAATAAGAATTAATTCATTTGGTACCAAACAAAAATTAGATTGAAGTACTGAAGGAGTACCTCGAGGATTCATGGCAACATTGAACATATAGCCATGAATGTGAAGCATAAAAATTTATTTATATATCGCTAAAAATTATAATATTACTTTGAGAAAATTTTGTGAATTAGCCGTTATAATTAAAAGAACAGTTATAGACGGAGGGTTTGTAATTTTTGTGTATTTATGCATTATAAGTGTGCCTGTTAGAGGACTATCGCCTAAATATCTTGAACACACACACACACACACACATATATATATATAAGGGGAAAAAAAGAGAAACAATATTATTATCA
Source organism: Argiope aurantia (assembly GCA_026543865.1). NCBI lineage: Eukaryota > Metazoa > Arthropoda > Arachnida > Araneae > Araneidae > Argiope > Argiope aurantia. Next base: position 94,487 of record JAPMOR010124426.1, on the reverse strand, counting down.
CAAGGCTATAATCTGTGCAAAAGTTTTTATTTTATTTATTTTTAATAATCGAGGCATTTGTTGACTTTTTTTGCATAAAATAATATTTTATTGCAGAGTTATTTTTTAAAAGTAATTTACTATGATTGCTTCATAAAGATTTGCTAAACTTTATTCACATCATTTTTCGAAATAAAATTCGACCTTAGTTGCATGATTGAATTTACACACCGTTTTCTACAACAACTAATCCATCGTGTAGATTAATTGTAAATGTAATCAACAATATTGTATTATTAATGTTACAGGAGATATACAGGAAAAAATATAGGAACTCAAGCAAGTTTAATTTTCACATCACCGCCTTTCAAGACAAAAAATGTATCAAATTAAAGATCAATTATGTGTCTTTTTATAAGACTTTATTAATTAATTGACACATCTATAAGAAATACTGCCTGTTAAAAGAAAATGCATGGAAAGCTGTACTTGAAAAAGTACCATTAATGCTAACTCCTGATATGGTCTTCTTTTCTTGAGTTCATTTAAACACTTTTCCTCTTGACAGTAATTGAGAAACCAAAACATATTGAATCATAAATATTAATTTAGTTTTTAAATGCAGAAGGACCAAAGCTGTATTTAAAGTACACAACTTAATGGCTTTCCTCCTCACCCTTCACTGTATATTAATTTTAATGATAAGCTGTGAGCTCATTCTCTTCATCAGAATGGCAAAATTTGTTCTCATGAAGTTACCATTTTGCTTGATTTAAGCTTCCTGAACAAAATAAGTACTTCTTAAAGCCTCCATTGTTCATCATAAACCGCACGAATAAATCTGTCAGAAGCCTGGCAATTATGTCTCCGATTTCAAACACTTCTCAGTCCAGAATCTCTCCTGTCGTTGGGCTTTGGCGTAAGTAAATCAATGACAGAGCAAAAGAGCGAAAACAGAAGTAAGTAATTACATAAAAAGGATTCAAGATAAAATTATTTTCTGTTGCTTTTTAGAAGCTTCTGTTGCTGTTGTTTCTTGACCTCTAGAAAGATTAAAAGCAAGGGCGTGGTGCGATTTGCAAATTTGAAATGGAGATAATTAAATGTCAAGCCAAACATACCAACTCCTTGGCATGCTCTTGAAAATTATCAATGCTGTATTCATAAACGTGTATCCGCTTTTGTTGACAGATGTACTATGTTGAAGTCAGAACTGTTTGATGTGAAAACGAAATTTGAGATGATCATTGTTAGTCATACATGGCATCTGTTAGAAGTGTTAAAAAGGCAATATTGGTGCGTCATATTTTAAATCATGTGACTCATTTTTTAAAAATTTCTTATGCAGTTTACTAACTTGGGGCTATTATCCCTTACAGATTATGTTTTCATTGACCTCTGTATGTGCATAAACAAGACAAGGTGAACTGACTATTGGTAGAAAAAAAGAAAGGAAAATGAGCCGGTTCTGATGGTACAAGATTATGGTTTTGGCAAGTTCATGAGGTCAATAATCCAGTGGATTTTCTTCTAGCTGTTAAAAGTCATCAACACTGATGAGATGCTGATTTTAATGCATTTGAAAAATCCCTTAAATAACTGTTTGTCATTTCTGGAAAAATTTAACTCGAGACACAGAACCTTGAGAGATATTATCTTGCTTTGGTGGCCAAATTCTGTGTCAAAATCTTCTCTTATTTTCATCATAATTTATTCTTGAATTGAAATTTTAAGAAAAAATTTCAGTATTCATTTTATTCAAACTGTTCTACATCCCATATAAAACTGGGAAAAACCAATCCAAGCATCAATAGAATTTCAAAGATGCATTTCAATGTCAAAAGCTTCTATTGTCCACTTACGCTTTTAACGTTACTGAGAATATCTCTTGAAAGAAGCACCTGGCACCCACCTGTAAGGATTGCTTGCTGTGTGACCAATGTATTTAACTTCCTTTGCACACCATCCCCTGAGTAAATCAATCACCAAAAAGAAAGATAAACAGTCGAGTTGACTCGGAAACATTGGAATGAAGGGAGTAGAATATCTTTGAAGAGTTGGAGTCGAATTCCTAATGAATGACATCCTGTCAATAATCACATCCACCAAAATCACTGAATACTTTCACAGTCAAGCGACAAAGAACTTGCTAAACCCCCTGAGGAGACCCCGGACGGAAATGAGTATCGATCCTTCAGAATAGTTTTACCGCACAATACCCTGTTCATCCATCTTCGGCCATAAAACCACCTCCAGAAGGCCATTTCTACCACGACATGACACTTCGAAGGAAGGTTTTCTCCTGTTGCCTGAGGTGCCTTATCTTCCCCCATTCCCTCAGACCTTTTTGTTGAGACGATGCATTAGCAGAACTCGTAAAAACACAGACCCCGAAGGATGTGGGTGAGAAATCAGATAATCGATAGCAGATTATAGCTAAACCTCATTTTGGTAATGAACTCTGTGTTGGTCCTCTCCGCCCCTCTTGATCTGCTCTGATTGGATAGTTGTGCATAAATGCAATTTACGATTTGTGTATGCCCATGGCTATTAATTCGGATTTCCTTTATTCTGCGAGAAAAACGAAAAATTCCTCTGCCAAGTTAAACTGAGGAAATAAATGCTAATACTTAAATACTTTCAGACACTAAATAATAACAATAATAAAAATACATTAGAATTTCTAGAAGCTCCCAGGCAGTTTTCAACGACATCTCAGTTTTCTTTTTAAACAATATTCTCAGCTTTCTAAAACTTAAGAACAATCTCCCATCACAGTTTTAATGGCTCATGCTTCCTATAATTTTTGCTCCCTTATAAAGAATATTGAATTTTTAAATGTATACTGGAATTCCTTATAATTATTGCCTATTTTGGGGAGGAAGGAGAAATTTTATTTTTGTATTATCGGAATGTTTCTATTTCCCTGTTAGCTTTAATCTTTCAATATTTCCAAACCAAACTCTGCGTGCACACTCAACCCACACATACACATACACACTCACACACACATACACTCTCTCACACACACACATATTATTATTAATTACTTCTTTATTGACACTCATCTTAACTTTTATTTATAATTATTCGACGTTAGTCTTTTGTTTTTTAATTTCTTGCCACTAAAATTTTTTAGATATTTCAGATTTTTAACTGGTGATTTACTATTACTATGCTCTTAGAGCAGTATTATCATAATCAGAATTTTGTACCTTTAAACCACATAAAATCAACTGATGTTCTTCTTATCGGACATGACCTTACAGATTGGAATGTGGATTCTTGTATTATGCAGGGCTGCGTCCTACGTAGTACAAGAATGCGTTTCTTCAAAGTAATATTTTGAAGATAGACATTATTGAAATCAATACCAAAACTCAGAAGAAAAGTTTGCAAATTTAGAAATTCAACTCATTTTTCAAAACTTCTAATACAATGAGAGATAAAGAAAATCAAGATCGGAATGGTGGGTGTTTTAGATATTCCTTGACTCTAGGCAGTGTACATTATTATTACATGCTACATCTTACCCAATCAAATAGTTGTAGTTATTTTTCCTGATTACAAAAAAATAGTGCGATTAGAAAAAATAACGAAAACTCTTTTTAAAACTTAATACACAGACAAAATAAATAAAAAAAAAATATTTTTTTTAAAAATCAATAGGTTTTAAAGTTTACGAAATATTTTTCTCACCATTAAGGAGCTAAAAAGGAGAACATGTTCATAAATTCCCAGTATTAATTTCGGTTGGTACTATTGTAATAGAGCCTATCATATGAATCATATTTAGCAAAAATTCTGATTAAAAGCATCAAATACCTCTGAAAACACTGCATGTTATAACCTGACCTTGTAACTACTAGCCCTGGGCTACCCTATAATTTATTAGAGAAATGGTGTAGTGATACGAAGGGCAAAAAAAATGTATCGCCTGCCCATTTTGCAGAATATGTTTTCTTAAGTGCTATGGAGATAATGATAATAATGCATTTATTAAGAAGCAAAATATGATGCTATAATCACTTCAAATGTTTGCGAATCGAAATTCAGCAATATAATTAGTTATTTGCTACAAAAGGATCTCGGAATAAAATAAAATATATATGTTTTTTTTTTATTTTGTTTATTATTACTTTCAATATTGTCTCCAAAATGTGAAGAACTATTTTTTATTTTATTAGACCGCATCTATTTAGATATTTAATTTATTTATAATTCAAATTAAAATAAATTTTTCATACGATGTTATTGAATTCATACAACTGATAAGAAAAGAAAAAATGATTTGGCTAAATTTATTCTTCTTCCAAAGTTTGTGATCTCATTTATCTCATTTTTCAATCAGTATAATTATTTCCGTGAGAGGTTGGCTTTATCTCCAAAACTCATAGTAGCAGGAAAACGCATTTCTGTCCAACAGAATACGCTTTCTTGAGCGCTTTGGAGATAATGATAAGCCACGAGACGCGTGTTCATGAGATTGAAATCATTAGTCCACTAAATCTACTTGTGTGGCATTTTGTAACTAGATATAAAAATTCATCAAACACTCAGTCAAATAATGACAACACTTTCCCTACTATCTAATTCATTTTGTTCCAGATAGTACTATTTGCAAGGTAATTATTACAGTATCATTCAGGAATGCGATAAGCTGTATTCTCAATGGGGTGGTCCATTAAATTCACTTACAATCCTAAACTCCCCTCGTTTAGGGGCATTTTACCCCGAAACAATAAAAAAGACACTCTTTTGTGATAAATGCCATTATCGTCTGTTATCTTTCAGAAGGGGAAGCCATGTGGTCTTCATTAGCAACACATAAAGGCGATACCTCGCACTCGGGTCGTTTCGGCGTTATAATGAAGTTCTCATTGTTGTCTTCGTTACTTTTAGGGGAATTGTGAAGAGCTTAAATTTTTTTCGTTTCTCTGTTCTGGAATGATTTAGCTTTTTTTTTTTTTTTTTTACCCTCTAAACATTTCATTGTTATATTTATTTAGATTTTGAGACTCTTCGTATGTATATTAATATTGTATGACACGACAATAATATAATGTAATTATATATTATATACGACAATATATAATATGATTATAAAATAATCAATTTGAGTAATTGTAATTCTTCAAATCTTTTTAATTTATATTATATGAATGAATGCAATATAATTCAGATCTTCTAAAATATGGTCTCAACTCCAAATGGGGTTGCACAATATAATTTTTTTGGTTCGCGAAATTTTAGGTAGCAAACAAGTGATTAGGAGAAATTCAATACTTGCAATCAAAGCTAAGCATAATAATAATTATAATAATCTAAATTAAAACTATTTCAGCCAAATTTACTAAATTCGATAAAAGTTTATTCTTTTAGGAATTTTATAGATAAATTTATATTTATCTATAATTTTTCATTTGCATGCGTGTGTGTAAAGAGAGAACCTAAATAATATTTCTTAACTTTTTTTCCTTTTTTTAAAAATGGAGTAGTGAAACATTTTTCAAGTTCAGAATGAATGGACTATAATGAGACAAAATATAAAAATCTTTGATGTAATTCAGTTGGTTTTAATGATTTTTTTTGGCCTGATTAACTTTGAATAAGAAATTTATTTGGCATATTCGTTAATGTTGATTCGTTAGTTCACAAATTTATTAATAGCTCAGAGTACGGTTGTTTCTAAGTAACAACAAAATAAAAAGAACCACATCAAAGGCATGTTTTATTTTGGGCTAAACAAATTCATCGAAAACAAATTCATTGAGGACATAAGAGTTTTTGTTTATTTATTTATTTAACCCTGACGTACTTCATTTTTATTCAAAATAGTATAGTAAGAGTTAAAATATCTCTGCAGTAAAGAGTTTTAATTAATTTTTTTCAATATTTTAAGAATTATCCATTTTTTTATGTTTGCCTATGCATAAATATAAAAGATGATTTAGATTTTATCAGGATGAATACTGATTATTAAATAATTTTATTATTTCAGGGTGAATGCTAATCAAATAATAATATGTTAGTAAAATTTTTTATAATTAAGAATTATTAAAGAAACTTTTCAAAAATTGGGTATCGGTTACAATACCATTTTTTTTAAAGCTGTACTTAGTATTACTTTTGTATATTTCACTTTACTTAGCAAAAAACTAAACATAAATACAAACTGCCTGTGTCACTAAGAATAAGGTTCTATCAGCTCTATAAATGCTGCTAGCCGAATAGACTATAGTCAGTAACAAAGGAAGTTTGCAGTGCGGTGAAAATTACTACAAAATTCTAATTTATTTTAAAATAATTGATTTTTAAAAATAGTTTTAACCATTAGTTATTTTCTTTTAAAGGAACTCCGCATTTAAAACAAAACCTATTTAATTCCATAAAATGTTTTTATCGTTTTGAAAATCATCAAATGATGTTATTAATTTTTGATAATTTTTTTGGTACTTTTCTACATATTGTTTATTTGAATTACCTTACTATGGCTAAGACACGTCAGCTATGAATGTTTTTCTAAGAAATTTTAAAAATTTCAAAACACCTTCCTGCAACTTATATTCCTGATTCGTGTTTGTTAGATAATAACAAAATTATTATGAAACAAATATTTTACTGAATGATTATTATATCAGCTGCTGTTTACATACTTAAGAACAAGAACAAAAAAAATATGTGTAGCTCCTTTTATCAATTATTAAACTATAATATAATTACACAAAAAAACAAATTGAAAAATCTAATTCATCTGCATTATCCATTTCTTTTTCCTCAGGAAGAAAAGTTTGAATGGTTGTAAATTTTAGAGTTAAAAAATATCTATTTAATTTCTTTGTTTTATTTGTAATAATAATAATAATTTTAGAAGAGAATTTAATAGATTAGAATTAGTCCCAAAACGAAATTAATTGTTTTTAAGATCAGTTATAGCCAATGTTTTGAAACTGGATTTCTTCTATCCACTTGCAAAATCCATTCTTGAGGTTAAACCTGTTTAATAGCAATGAGCAAATCTATGAAATCCATTCTTGAGGCGAAACCTATTTAATAACAATGAGCAAATCTATGAAATCAGATTTAAACACCAGTAGATCGCGATTACAATATATGCGACCTCTTGTTCTTCGATAAGCAAAAATCCATAGTTCATCGCTGGAGCAACTCTACAAAGTGGGGAACAAGACGCGGAACTGTACCTCGAAAACAATGTGAAACAAAAGGCGTCTCTCTGAAACGGAGAAACATGAAAAATGTACCTGCCACGAGCCTATGCAGTTCGAGATAAAGGAGCCAACTGACCATCTCGGAGCAAAAAACGCATTTTTCAGAAACAAGGGGATGTGTATATCGCACGTCGCATCGTTCTTGTGTGTCAAGCCGGCGTCTTTCAGACTAAATGTTTCAAACTTATCTTTTGTATCATCGGAATGGGCAGTAAAACCAAGTAAATTTGATAAATGGAGCGAGATATGTATTTGTCATGGCGCGATTTGTTTCCCAATGGGAACATTTTCCATGTCTTTGATGTCCAGGCAGTTTGATAAAAGGGTTTTCAGACCATCGACGTTTCGTCTTCCATCTAGCTATGTGTATTGGACAGCGGTTAAAGAAACGCCGCCTTCGATCTATTGCATGGAATTGATTTGATTCTTGTCCACATTATTTATATAGAGCAGATATCCACTACAAGAATGCAAAAACGTCGTTTGTCCGTGAAATGACCTTCGATTTCCAAATAGCTTTTTCTTTAAAACTGACAGTGTCATTTCCTTATGCACATATATCTAGATGATAATATGTCTTTTTATTATTATTATTATTTTCAGATGTCTTATTTACTGAACTAAAATATTCCAACTGACATTTCTGTCATAGTAAATTCCATCTTGTTGCGCTACAATAAAGGCCATCTATCATTAAACCCTAATTGCATATGTCAAAGCTGTTTTTGTTGGCTATTATTTTTATAACCCCTGCTATTTAAATTTATAAAAATTTATTTTAAACACTTGCTATTTTAAACTGTTTGTCTTTTTTTTAAATAAAAAAAAAGGAAGTTACGAGGTTTCTCATGAATTCTGATTCCTTAAAAATTTTATTGAAATATAATGCACTTGATTTACTAAGTACTGACATTATAAAAACAAATTTCGTTGATATCAATCACAAACTCATTTATGAAAGAAAATGTATGTAACAATTTTGTTCATTGAAGCTGAAAAACAACAATAAACATTTGATTTACACAAAAATTAAAACTGAGAAAAATTAGGTTTAAAAAGGAATTGAAAACACTAATTTTTAATGATATGAAAATTAATTTTTAGTGCTGAATAGTTTTTATTAATAAAAATGTAATTAATAGTTCACTTGAAGTGATAATAATCATGATTTCTTAAAAATTGAATAATTTTAATAATAACAATTTTATTAAATAAGCTTCTTTATTTAGCTATTTCATTCAATATCTTTCATTAAATAACTATAATTTAAAAGCATAAATCAAATAGCCTAAATCTTAATAATAGTAATTACAGAAATAATTAATTTTGATAAGCTAACAATTATATAAAACTTCGAATACAACAATTATGTAACAGCTAATAACTAAAATAATTTATATGTGTAGAACTCAAAATAAGTATGCGTTTTGTCAGAAAAGTAAGAATTTTGTTGTTATTTTTAGTACCGAAAATCGTACACAACAGTAAAGTCCTCGAATGAGTTAAGAACCTTTAAAAAATCATTCATTTATCATCACATCTAAGAACACATTCAAACATCAATAACCTAAAAAAAACCGAAATAAAAGTGATATTTTAGAATTATATTAATAAGTAATTTAAGGTACTAGAGGAATATTAGAATTACCTTCGAATGTAAATTCAAAATGTTCAAATTAGTCGAGATTCAATTTATTACAAACTGTTAATTTGTATTAAAGTTGTATTCAAATGAATACTTCTATCTAAATACATTAAAAATATGCAAAAGAAATTTATATAATCGTCATCTTTAATCGAACTTTCATTCATACATGATCTGAATACAGAGTGTGATGATTTGTTGAATCATTTAACCATGCATTTGATATATAATTAAAAGTTACCGAACTCTAATATGCATATTCATATTCCCAAACAAATATCCTCCTCAGAAATTCAGATCACTTTATATATATCAACACAAACGTAGGGTAGTGAGAATGCTTTTTAAATACTAAGAAACTTAATGTTTGATTGCTAAAAGAGCCTACTTCAACCACGATCTTCTAATACCTATATGACCGTGTTTCAACACAAACCAAATTTTCCAGAAAGTGAAAAGAAACATAATGTTTTTTTGTATTTTCAATTTGCCTTTTGAAAAAAAGTTGATTATTATTAATTATTTATTTTGTAATCACATCATTTTGATGATAACCTTATCACTTGCTATTTTCCTATAATTTCACATGAATAGGTATATATTCCCTTTTAGTACAAATTTTATCATCTTTCTCTGAATGCAATAAAAGCGCCTTTCATTGATTTGTAGGATTTCGAGAAGTTCTCTGGGTTTTTGGATACCTAATCAGCATTATTCTGTATCGCTGCATTTATGATGAATAGCGGAGTGCTAAACAAATTGCTGAAGAAGAAAGAACAGAATAGGCAACCCCAAAGATGCCACAAAAGGTTTCAGATCTTATTCTCTCATTAACAGCGAATTCACTTGACAAATTTGCCGCTAACATCTGAATTTGGATTTCGTTTATCCATAATGCGAAGACTCGTTACAAACCTGCAAGTCTGCAGACAGGGCGTTGGAACGCGGATTAAAGAGCAGTAAGAATTCGCGGATTAAAGAGCAGTAAGTGCCGACCATATATATTCCCCACCCCCTCCTCAACCTCCATTTACATGCTCTTGAACATTTTAATTTCAAAAACACATGTAAACAACATTTTTCTTGAACATTTTAACTCACTAAATTATTATTATTATTTTTTTTACTATCATTGTTACATCACAGCTTTCGTAATCAGGTTTTCTAATTTACCCATTTCTTCTGAAATAACATTTGTTTTTCTTCAGTTCATTCAGTTTCCATGAGGAAAAACTTTTCTGTTAAGCTTTCCAGTTAAATTTTCCAACTTGTCTGGGAAATCGTTCATTTGTATTTCTCGAATAAATGAGCTATTTGAACCTGGTTTTGGAATTTGAAAAAGAAATTTAAATCCTGAATCCAATGCATTTCAAGAAATATAGCAACAAATACGAGGAGGGGAATCCGATACTCATTTAAATCTAAATTTAACACAGAGCTGACTAAATTTAAAAAAATTTCAAGCTTTTGATTTTGAGATTTATTTTATCATCATTTAAGATCATAATATTATTTTGGCATTTTGTGATATGGAAAAAAAATGGATTTAATACTTCTGTATTAAACAAGCTTTCTTATTTTGAAAATAATTGTATTCTTATGCGCCAAAATTTAATAACTTGAAGAAAACTTATTAAATAAATATATAAAGAAATAAAAAGAATAGCTTTTTGCTGCATTACGTAAAATTGATTACTTCCAGAAAATCCCAGAAATTGCAAGAGCTTTATTTATTTATTTAATTTTATTACTTTTTAATCTTAGAAGACTATGGGAATTAAAATGAGACTATGGGCGTTTCTTTTTTTTTCTTTTTTTTTTTGTCCTTCTTTTATTTTTTAAAAAATAAATCAACTCGTGTTCTTAAATTGAATTTTCTTCGGGTCATTATAAAGGCAATGAAAAAAAGTTATCAACTGAAGAAGCGTGAAGTGAAGACGAGAAACTGATTAAACGTACAGAAAAAGCATTAAGATAAAAAAGCAAGGAGGTGAAAGAAAATATAAAACGAAACAACTGAGACTATTGATGAAAAAAGCAAATCAAAGAGGGCAAGGGTAGATTTAGATATTTTGGAGGCCTTAGGCCGAACATACTATGAGCCGCCTTATTTAATAAATTTTTCAGTTTAATTTAGCATTTCAATACATTTTGAACTTTATTAACATGGTAATGATTTATTTTGCATCAAGTTTTTTATTTTATTAGTTATGTGAAAACTTGTTTGTTTTTATTTAGTGATTATAAATATTATAACAGCTCAGTGATTGTGATGAACATATACATACAAATTATGCTTGATAACACGTTAAATTTTTCTAATATTCTGTAATTCATAGAATTTGTATTTTTTACAAATTTTATTTATTTGGTAAGCAGGGAAATAAAAGCTTTCTTTAGACTTGTAATCGGCAGTGACAACTATTTGATTTACCTTGTCAGAAATCTATAAGCTAACTTTTGCTTAAAAAATTCGGTTTTCGGTAGCCTAAAATTTAAATTGCGAAATAAAAATATTCTGACATGATAACTTGAATTTTGAAATTCTCAGTTTATTTTTTTGTCATTTTTTTTTGTTCCTACTTCTAAATTATAATTATTTTTGAGGTAAAATAAAGAATTTACTTTTTTAGAAACTGATATTCGCCAAAAGCTGGGATGCTAAGACCGTGAGCTTCTCGCATTTTGCCAAACTTGCCACTTTATATAGTTACACCCCTGATTAAGAAATGATAGTCGAAATGGCATCGTAAAAAGTGTAAGAACCACTGCTATAAAAGAACTCTCCAATTCCCGCCTTTTATTTGGAGACACAAATTTTGAAACTACTCGAATGACAGTGAGGAAAAAAAAAGTGAATGAATAATGGAGAATGCGAAACAGGAATGTTCAAGAAAGAATGTTTCCAAGCCGAACGATAACCTTAGCCATCAAATGAAGCAGCCATTTTGATCCTGACATAGCGAGTGCCAGTCGGCTAATGTTTGCTGCATGTCAACCGACTGGGATAAAAAAGAAGGTAAAAAGCGAAAATAGAAAGAAAGGAAAATAAGGAAGGGAAAAAAAAAAGTAGATTCAGAAGTTCCTACTGAAGAATCTTGCTTTGGGGAAGACGTAGAGTATCCAATAACTCCAACTTCGTGTCGAACAAGATTTTAATTTGGCTCCAAAACTCCAATGTCATTCGTAGAATTTGAGAAATTGACAAGGATGAACGGGAACAGAGAATGCTCATTCATTTTGGTTAAGTGCTTTTCGAAGGCTGTGCCAAAATCTTTTAGTGTCGAAAAGTATAAATATTTGGCGATAAGAAGTGAGATAAATATAAGCGTGGACGCAGTGTTTGTAGGTGGAATTTTGGAAAGTTGGAAACATTTATCATCTTTTGCACTCTCGTATCCGTAGTATAGGGAAATTATAGTAATTGTCAGCAAATTCGAACAGGAGATGTTGACGAATCTGAGTTCGAACACATTTTTCGAAAATGTCTATCTGTCTGTGACAAAGATAACTCAAAAACACTTTGATCTAGACGGATCAAATCTTATATTCGGTCTTTATAACAAATTTGTAGATTTCTATCGTATTTTGTGCAAAATCCATTTTAGAGAAATCTGTCTGTCTGGCTGTTTGAATAAAATTTAACGCAATAACAACAAAACGAATAGAGTTAGATAGATAAAATTCTATACACAGAATTAATACCTATAGTGTAGACATCTTTCAAATTTTGAGCCGAATCCAATAATCGTCTGTCGATCTTATTTTCAGAGATATGTAAACTAACTCAAAAACACAATGACTTAAATATATAAAGTTTGGTATGTAATTTTGTGACTCCAAGCGCAGTTTTGTGCCAATTTTTTATTTCAATTGGTTGAGGAAAATGCGCCTGAAATACAAATTCAGTTTTTAGATAGCATATCAGGGATTAATTCCCAAATAACTTTATGCCGAAGTTATGTATTTTATAATTATTGTATGCCAATGACATGCAAGGTGTTCTCTGGAGTAATACATTATTAGAGAGTATGCGAGGAAATTTGAGGGAGATCATTACCACTGGTTCATTGAAACGATTAAATTATTTATTTTTATTATTATTTTTATCTCGATGGACTGTATAACAGAGAAGAAGATTAATAATAAATAGAGATCTTGATCATTTTGATACCATTCATCCAACATCTACTTCATGCAGGGGAAAAAAAGACAAATTGCTATAAAATAATAATGATAATAAAATAAAAAGAGCTAAAACTAGCATAATAAAATACTGTCTCGTTTTAGATTTTATGATATAGAAAAGTTAATGAATTGATAGTTTTGAGATAGTCCATAATTTTTTTATATAAATTTGTGCAGTGTTTTTGAGAAAGCTGTAATCTAAATAATATGCTTAAGCATGTTTGCCTTATTTACTATCTTAAGTATAAACAAATTTCTTCTAGTTTTTAACTGTAGACCTCAAATAACCTTTGAAATAAATCCATTGATTTCATGGTTGACCTAATACACGAAGATGTGTCTGGCAGGAAATTTTTTTTATTGCCTTTGAAAAGTGCTTATTGGTATTTATTTATTATATATAACTAAAATTAAAATATCAGATATGTCAGTTAATCAGCGGCAGTGGTCTCCCAAAAACTTTCTCGCATGTTTTCTCATAAAGGTGTCATTCTTGAGAATGCATTGCATAGAATTTGCATACAGTAGTTACGAAATATTAACTTTTGGCAAGAATTTAGCATTTTGACTGAATATTTGCAAGTTTTCTGGTAATTAATCCCTGGCATGCGTTAATAGTATCCAAAAACCAAATTTGTGTTTGATACACGTTTTTATCAATTGATTGAAATCAAAATTTGACACAAAACTACACTTGTAGTCACATATGAAATCCCATATCATATTTGATATAATTATGCCATTGCATTCTTGAGTAATCGCTTTTACATGTTTCTGAAAGGACAGACCGAAATGCGGTCAATTGTTTGGTGGATTTGCTTCAAAATTTGATAGATGTCTACACTGTAGATGTTAAATTTGTGTACCGAATTTTATCTATCAAGCTCTCTTGGTTTTGTAGCTATCGTGTTAACTTATATTCGAGCAGCCGAACGGGCGGACTCCCTCTGAACAGATTTTACTCAAAATTTGATAGAAATCTGCAAATTTGGTGTAAAAACTGTATATCGAATTTCATCTGCCTACCTCAAAACATTTTTCCGTTTTTTTTTTTATCACAAATAAACAGTCGGACATTTTCTAACTCAGGGAGATCTAAAACATAGAGTTTCGTCAAAATCTCGATTACGAATTTTTTGAAGATTACTATACTTTCTCTATACTATGTATATCAGAAAGTAAAACGCAGTTTTCAACTTGATAAAATAATAACATTTAATGAAAGTAATGACAAAAGGTTTAGAACTAAGAGCAAAAACCAAAAACTTATCCTTTAATTAAAACTTACTCAATTAAAACTTACTCAATCAGTAAAAAAAAACTGAGTTTCCCCAATGATTCAATCAAATTTTCCCTATGATTTTTAGCAATCTCCTACTTCATATTTGTTTTGATCTTATAAATTTTAAGACCAATTTGCATTCTCGCAAGTTTTTTTTTCAACTCCCAAGAAAACACAGAAAATCCTCCTTCTCGAAGCTTTTTTAACTAAAGACTTTTCTTAATGACAGGGACTTAAGAGTGAAGCACGAGGAGGTTGCATGCATTCTGTCTCGTGCCAAGAAGGGGAGGGAGGAGGAGCACGAGAATGAAGAAAAATGAAGAAAAAGCGAACATGAAAAAACCATAATAGCGCATGCCAGCCCTTAAGTGAGGGACTTGGTGTAAAACAGGCCTCTTCTTCCAGCACATGTTATTTAGATGGTTGTTCTGAATGTTTCTTCCCCGGTTTGGGTGTTTAACTACGGGTTTCCTTGAAATCGCTAATAATGGGATTACATTATGATAAAAAATGGCCTTAAAGGCATAACAGGATATTGTTGACGTTATTACTTACGTAATAAAACATTTATGCTGATTGTTCACATTTTTTGCGTTAAATTGTTCTAGGTTTTCAGGTTTGGGACATCTTCCGTTTCTATTGCCTTTTTCATTGATCAAATTATTCTCTCTGTGTGTGCTTTTGTATGTCTTAAATTGCAATGCATTAAAAAATTAACGGAATAAAGTTACAGAAATATCAAAACATCGATGAAATTCTGCATTTATTCACTATTTTTTCATGAAATAATTATGAATATTCATTAAAATATCATATCAGAATTTGGAATCATTAATAAAGAATGAAATTGTTCAACTATCAGTTGCAGTCATTGGTGAATCTTAAGCTTTAAGTATGGTCTGGATGGCTAATTTGCGAAACGTTGTCAGCCGTTAAAAACGTTGTAGTCATAAACATCGCCATCTTGGATACCGGCAATAGCAGATTTCTGATTAGGCAGCAGCCTAAGACCACTTGACTGAGATGGAGTAGCAAAGAAGTAAATTAAAAAACCTTATTTTCCTGGTTTTCAAATACATAAGTTTGTAAGAAATATAAATTTTATGATGGATAAAATATTAAGATAATAATAATAACACTTTATCAAGTATAATTGGTCAAATTCTTATATATAAATATGTTCATTTAATTATTAGAATATTTATTATAAACACCGAATGTCTTCAAAAATTTTATGGATAGTTGTCGCTCAATTTGGAGTCAACAGATAAAAACAAATACATTTTCATGAAGTTAATAAAATAAAAACGTTAACACCACTAAAATATTAAAAATGCACTGAAATATGTCATTGAATTTATCAATTTATTAGAAGGAAAACTCATTATATACACTATCTAGGGCCACAAAATACCTACTTTCGCCATTAGATATCGGGGGAAAACATTATTTTGAAATATTTTATTTATTCCAATTTTACTGCAGCTACAATTTTCCTATGTTTTAATCAGCAATGAAGAAATTTACTTGAAATGATTGAAAAATTGAAAGGTTTAATGAAATGAAAAGTATTCTTTATAAGTATTTACTTTTGATACTGTTTAGGGTTTATGTATATTTTTTTACTAATAAATTTCAATATGTATGAAGTCTGAAGGGAGAGAGAGAGAGTTTAATTTAGCACATACTAGCTGATAGGGAATATCTATGGAAATGGCACATTCCAGGTGGACAAACCCATTTAGAAGCAGAAGCTTAGATTTTATTTTTAGAAAACGCAACACATTTTTCTTAGTATATGGATAAAATCCACACTCTCTGAGAAGTAGATCGTGAGAATATCTCTGAATTGAGAGAGAGATTTAAGACCAGGGTTGATTCCCTCGCTTTGGTCTTGCAGTGTTATTAAATCTTATTATATTAATAACAATTTCCGAAAGTGGAATAAGATTTCTTGGAATCGTTAATTCCTTTTTTATAGCCTGTGTTAACTGATGTATTATCATTAATTTTCAAAAGTCAAATGAAATTTCTTGTTCTGCGTTTGTGCTATTATTTTACATCTGAATATTACTGTAAAACCAATTCACTGCCAAATAAAGAAAGAAAGAAAAAAGGAATAGAGTCTTGTAAGACCTTAAGCCCTTTATTGATATTTGAGTCTCATTCACGTTTAATGTCGCTAAAGAGTGAAGTCGAACATAATAAAAATTATAAATTCAATTCCGCTTGTTGATTCCGAATCGAAAAAGCGAGGGCTTTTTCATACTGTTGGGTTCATCCATCGAGCTTTAGAATGACTGCACTCTCCAATTCGCATCCAGCAATAGAAAAACTGGCCGGGACGACAACGCTTTGGACACACAGTAACAAATGATTCGAGATGGATTAGATGATGAATGGCCGAGCAGGCCATCTGCCCATACCAGAATCCCGCCAGGGGGCATTTTATGGATTTCGGAATATATTCCGACAACTTGCAACTTGGAAGTACCGAAATAATAAAAGTGGGAAGGGGAGTGTTACGAATTCAGGAGGACAGCACCTGCTGGTGAGAGAGGGTGAGGTTCACCTGCTTTGCTGTCCAAAGATGCTTTTGGAATACTCAAATCGATTAGTAGCGTATGACTCTGGTCGATCATTAGTTAATCTATGACATGCTCATTGCTTCATGGTTGGCACTTGGCATGTGTCATGAGTTATGAATCTAAAATATTGGAGACTCATCTTTACATATTAAGTTTAAAACTACATAGCCTTCTAACAAATTTTTAATCTTTGCCATAAAAATAAATTTTGTATTCCTTATATTCATTTACCGATTTTAAAAAGTGAATCAATTTTAAAAAGTAAAAATATGTTTACAAATAATAAACATGTTATAGTGTATAGTATAATATGTTTTCTTTTATTTTAATTCATTTAATTATTTTTTTATTTTTTTTTTGTCTGTCTATTGCACAAAATTACTCAAAAGAAAGGAACAGATTTAAAATATTCCTACAGAACAATTGTAGATAAAGGTACTGATATACCACCATCACTATTTGAGAAAAAGTTTAATGTTTTATTTATTTATTTTGATAAAATTCCGCTAAAAGTGACACTGTTCTTTGTTTGCGATAAAATTTCGGTGGATCAAGAAAAGTTGTGTTGCATATTACAGAATCAAAGATGGATTTGGATATCTTGACGCCCTAAGCAGGGAACATTATGAAGCCTTCTGAGTTAATAAGGTGGTTAATTTAGTTTCACATTTCAGTAATTTCTTTTACCTTTATCAACTTGTTGATAATTTAATTTAGGCTAAATTTTTATTTTAACAATTTAGAGAAAATGAATAATTTATTTAATTTGATTCATAATTCCGTGATATCCAAATTTGTTTTCAATTATATTTAAATAAACGTTTGTGATTTATAATTATTGTAATAACTAAGTAAAGAAATAGATAGAGATTTGATCAATTTTACTTGACAAGATACTAATATTATCCTAATGTGTAATAATAATAAATATTGATAATAAATTTTAAATATTGATTTATCTAGAAATTAGAATAATAACGCTTTCTTAATGAAACTGCATTTGACGCCCCACCCCCCTCTCAATTCAGTGGTCCTAGGCCTAGACTTTCGAATTGAAAACCTATCACCATAAAATATGCAAAAAGTGAATTTATTTTGCATTAAAACTTGCATTTCGTTGTAAATTTAACAACAATTTTACTATTTCGTTGTAAATTATCCGCCTGTTCAGTGATGGATTTCCATTCAGACAGATTAGCGATTGCCTAGGTTTGTTAGTCTGAGAAAGAACTATACGTTAGTGTATTAATTAAGTTAGTTCTCAAATAAATAATTTTGTAAAGAATTACTGATTTTATGTATCATAATATATGTCGATAATATTCACATTTTTGCCAAATATTATTGGGCTATATTCCTTTAATTTTTATAATACTCATTTAATCATTGCAACATTTATAACACCGAATTTCTGTTTAAATAGTATTGTATACAAAATATGAATGCCGCGTTGTCACGAGTCATAGCAAACAAACAAAAGCAACAAAGTTACTAAACGATAGTAATATAAAACAGCTCATTAATATGGTAATTAAATTTAAAATGTGCTAAAATGTAAAACCAAATTGACTGAATTATGTAAATAGGGGCCTAACAACGTGTACTGCCTAGAGCGGCAAAATGTCTGAATCCATACTGCACCTCGTTGTAAATCGATTGACAATTGATGTAAGAAATTCCTAGAAGATGGGTGCATGTGCAAAGGAAAAGCATGGGTCATCCTCGAAAGTCAGATGAAAATGCTGAGAGTATTCGAATAGCTTTCAAAATCTACAAGCAGCCGAAGTAGAGAGATTGAAATTTCACAACCGGTGGTACGGTGTATGGCTTAAAACTCCTGCCTGCTATTCTTCAAGATCTATCTGATCGAACTGTTACATAATGAGTTTAATTATCAGAGAACAGTTACTATTGCATATGGCAAGAAATGTATTTCCGATTCGATGTTTGCCATATGACGAACGAAACTCATGTTGAATAAGCAGAATAAAACTGGAAATTTCCTCTATCTAGTGATGTATTGAGTATACCTCTATCTGTTCTGTTTCATTATAAATAACTATTTTAAATACGCTTCTTCTATTTGAATAACTTCTATATATTTTCTCGCCTCATTTTTTCTTCAAGTCTGCAGCTTTTGAAGCGGGACAAAAATTGGAAGATGATTAAATTGTGTAAGAGGAAAAAGCAATTTATTCGTCAGTATTTATTGTCACTCATTTGTTTATTTTCCATTGAAGAACCGGTTCTTGGAAAAACTTTTGCTTCGGCAGCGTTGGACCTTAATAGTGGCAACCACATAATTATAGCCGATACAGTATTTGTATTACCATGAAACGTTTTCAGTTTTAGGATTTAGGCGCGTTTAGCACAACTTGTTTTCAGCAGTGTGGGAAATGCCTAAAGCAGTCACAAGTCTTCAGTTGATTCTAATCATGCGGTCTATCGATTTAAGAATTTTTAGAAAAATTCGATAAAATCCCACGACTAATTTTTTTTTTTATCACACTATGACTGGGAATTGTTCTAGTGGTGTAAACGAGTAATAAAAAAAAGGGGGGGGGGAAAGAAGTCCGGAATCATTGACACCAATCTTCAGAATAACAAGGCCACGTTCATTTTTCATATTAATAGCCAAAAGTTGAAGAATGAGGATGGGAAAGGGCCAAAGATATAATATTTAGCCTCCAGTTGCATTTTATGTCATGCACTTCTGGTGACAGTATGTTAATGCATTTGTGTTACTTTTGGATCTGATGAAGAAGTGGACAAATAATAAAATGCTTTGAGAGTTGCTAAGTTGCAGATGGCCATTGGCGAGAAAAAGATCAGATTATTTCTCAGCGTCATATACTATCATTAAGTCACTAATTTGCTATACCCGGATTCAAACTCCCTGCGACTGTGATTTGATTTTAAAGAAATGGGAACGTGGCACGGCCGAACTTTAACGCTTTCATCACAGCAATACTATAGAAATAAGCCTTGAGGAAATGTTGTAAAGACAAAATATTAGAGTCTGCTATGTCGATGAAATAAGTCGCGGGATTCGCTGCAATAATATAGAAAAACATTGAGTAGAGGACGAGTTATCTCATCCCTCTTTCCTGGAAGACGAGTTATCTCGAGGGACGAGATAATCGATTATCTTAAAACGATAGATGTTAATAGATGATCTTAAAACGATAAACGAAAAGTTAAACTTCAAAAGAACCCTTAGCAGAACTCGTATTGCTTTAGGTTCCTATAGCTTCCATTGTTGGTAATAAACTGAAATCATAACTGATGACTTTATGGAAGGACTGTAACTGTTTCAAACTAGTACCGATGATACTTCAGCTATAATTATATCTGATCACTGTTAACTTTTCAACTCTCATACATACGAAAACTAAAATAAATATTTTTCATTTAATGTGCAGATTATAGGATCAACAAAGTAACTGATGCGAGGCTAATGACTGTAATCTGAGTTTCAACCCAGTGCGATCTTAATATTAGGGGAAGGGTAGTGGAGAGAGCAAGTTGGAACTGTACCAATTGATCCGGGAAGTCTGGATATTTTACTGTTGACACTAACATAGTACGAGACTGAAATGAAACAACATTCAAAAAAGGCAACACGACAAAAAAAAAGCATTATTCACAAAAAAAAATTAGCGAAAAGAATCAGTCATTCATTAATTTAAAAGAATAGTATTTGAGCAAACGATTTCTTAAAAAAATATTAGATTAATTATCTAATAAACTTTAAAAACATAACGATTCGGAACACATGCTGAATCTCCAAAAACGAACTGCGCCGGTTGGTAAAGGACTTCGGTGGTTTCAAGAATGTTGAATTTGGTCCAAGAAATAATTATTGATTCAAATCTCGGAAACGAAAATACCACATTTCTAATCCAGTTGTTGTTATAACTCAAAATCTATTCGTTTAATTTAATTTAAGCCATAACAGGCTCAAATAAATAAACAGAATATTTTGTTATTGCATCTGCAAGTTATTCATATAAAAACAAGTATGCTTTCTAACCATCGACGAAACGCAAACTGCTGTAAAAATCAGTTTTCGTGAGTTGTACGAAAAAAAAAAAAAAGCAAAGAAGCGAAAACTGCTTTTACTAAGAGGATTAAAATAAGTTATACATGAGAAGACATCATTTCGGAAAACTTGTAACATTAGATGATGAGTGAGGGCACTTTTTTTTTTTCTTTAATGTTTGAAGACTTGAATCGGATAAATTTTGACACGGGGAAGCTATCGAAGCAAATTACATCGCTTGTGAAATGTGATATTCAAAGTGACTCATTTTTCTTTCTTTTTACTTTTCTTTTCTTTCTTTTATTTTCCTTATTATATGCAGCGATTCTCGTTGTTAATTTTGTTTTATTTCTTGTTAAAAACGCATACTAAAATATAATGTTTCCACACGGCGGATCATCTTATATATGCTTAGTATTTTTTAATCATTTATTGACATTTAAAATATAAGCATATGCCTTGATAAGCAATGCAAATTAATGCAACTAGGAATAACAAATTCTTGATGATATGAATTATTTTTTCTTTTATCTTACTTGATTAAGAGAAAAAATTTTTTTAAAATCTCAGGCGCATATTCTTTATTTATAGTTTGTGGACACATTTATACAATATTTTTCTTATCCAATAGTTAAATTATTCTTCGATATATCTGTCTTTTAATGTATTGATTGCTAATGATTTAGAACGATTATCTCATTTTAATTGTTTGTTATTTTAACTTTGAATTATTTATCAATTTTAATCACTTAGTATTTTGAATTAAAAATTACTTATTATTTTTATTTGTTAGTTTTTTAATTGTCGCAAAATAGCCTCACAAAGAATGATTATCTTTCGTAGTCATCATTTCTTTTCTTATTCTTCTTCATTTTTTAAAAGAATATTTAACAAAATTATTAATTTGGGCTTACTTGATACAGACCAATTTCATTTTAGAATCTTGTATGCAGATTTCTGGAGAAAAAGAATAGAAGAATGGACGTTAGACTAACTGTCAGATTGTCAAAGTAGGCAAGGGCTTAACTTCAAAAAGTTCCAATTTGATTTTTTTTTTTTTTTTTTTTTCAAATTTTTCCAAGGTAGTTTTGAGAAATGTGATTTACATTAGGTATTATATTAAATCCCAAGTATATTACAGAAGATATATACTTGGGATTTAATGAAAGTAACATCAAATATCGTTTAAATTGTAGAATAATATTCTTCGTACATTAAAAAAAAACCTTACCTTTCTCATGTTTTGAAATTCGTTTGCAAATAAGCGAAGTGTTTTTTTTTTTTTTTTCGTGTGTGTTTTGGTTGATTAACTCACAAGTAAACACTAACTAACTTTATGTTTGTGTTTTGTTATGCTAAGAAAAGTTTGTATTTTGCATATATATTTTTAATGCAAATGACATTTAATTAAAAAAATTACTCTTAAATTTAAATATATTGACAATAAATTTTTTGAAGTTGGTTTTCAGTTGCATATTTTGTTATTTTAATTTGTTAATTAATAAATTTTGTTAATTAAAAAAATTTGTTAAAATTTTGAATAAATTGAGAGTAATTAAAAAAATATCTATTCTGAATGCAGAGCCTGACTAAGGCAGGGGCATGCTGGGCAGTTGTCCCGGTCCCCGCATCAGAGGGGGCCCCCAAATCGAATAGAAAGTTTATTTTACGTTTCCTTCTTTAATGAACTTTTTTAAAACAAAATATTAGTATAATGTGAAATACATCAATTTTATGTTAGCTTCTTCATTAATGTATCGCATGAACACAAAAAATCTATATTCCATAAATCCATGCTTTCTAGGGCGGAATTCAGCGAAATGTTCGCAGAGGGTGGGCCTCTAAAGAATTTTTTGGACCGGGCCACAATTAGACTAAGTTGGGCCCTGTTTTAATGGTGAAAAATATAAAGGTCTAAGCGGATAAAGCTTAATCCGACCTTGATCAAACTGCAAAATAGCCTGAGATAACATGCAGTAATAGACTGGATGACATGCACTCTTACATTTATCATACGACTATGATATCATTGAAACTGATTTTACTGCACAAAGAGAACATTTTTGTATTTCAAAAAAACAACAACAACAACAAAAAACATTATTATTGTTATTTTGTTTTACTGCTGTTTGGAGTAACCAAGTAAAAAGAGGATATAAGAAATAATAAATTGAGGAGAACAATAAATGAAATTTTCTTTTTATTGTGATAATTATTTCTGTAAATTAATCTGTGATAATTACTTCTTTTAATGTGATTTATTACAATAAAATCAAATTGCTCGAAATAAAACATCTCTTCAAATCTTATTATTTTATAGATCAATAATAAGCAATTTTAAAATAAGAAATCTCAAGCTATTTATTCTACTGCCATAAAAAAATATGGGTGTTGATTTCTGAATGTTAAAAATCTCCTTGTCATAGGCGGCGCTACCATGAAATATATTTACACGGAAATATTGTTTATTTTATTATATTTCTTATTTTTACATACATCGTTTTTATAAAGCCAATTTTTATTTAGTTTCTAAAATCGGATCCGAAATGACTTCCAGTTTGGTTTAATTAAATGTGTGATATTTAAAAAACAACAACAACAACTCCGCAGTGTAATTTATTTTGGCATAGTACTATTTGAAGCACAGCGATTAGCAAATGATAATTAGCAATCAATCATTGTAATTAATAACTGGTTGTGTGGGCAATAAGGAAGTTTTAGAAATGTTTGCATCAATATAAACGTTATCCGCAATAATTCGGAGCAATTTGACATATTCTTGAATAAAATTAGGATGATTCTATATTTTTGTGTTATTGATTTCCTTTTTTTTAATGCGTGTTTTAAAATATATAACAAGCGTATTTACTTTATATGAACGCATAACAAATATATGATAGTCATATGAAATGAAAATTCCACAATGCTTTTGAAACTTTTCAAGCCATTTTCCAACAAATGACTGATGGCAGGTGGGAGGGGAGAAATGTCAAAAATTTCATTACAGGCATTTTCTTTTCATTATAGGCTATTTTACTTATATTTTCATTATTGGCTATTTTACTATTATAAATGTCATTATAGGTTATTTTACTTTTTATTGCTATCATGAACGTTTTTATTTATTTTATATGAATCTAAAAACTTCACCCTGAAAGAAAATTACTCGGTAAATAAGAAATATGTAGATTTTTTTTATTGTAAATTCGGTTTTATATTAAAAATCTACAAAAAAAAGCATTTTTTTAAAAAATAGAAATTGTATTATACAAACGTTATATTATAAAAATATAGAATATATTTTACTATTGTTCCAAGGAATGTCATTTAAAATGACAATGATTAAAAAACATAACTTTTTACTTTCATATTGAAAGAAATTATCTATCGCATATCTTTGATAATATCTTAATTAAAAGATATGCAAATTATAATTGACAAATTTAAGGTAAGGGTGTCCATAAATTTGTAGATGGTAGATGGTAATTGGAAACTTATTACTATAATTATTATTTTAAATAGTTGTGATGCATAGTAAAAAGTAGAACATGAGATTGTACAAGAAAAACTATTGCTGGATTTTATGCAACAATTTGAAAATTTTTAATTGGAAAAAATTATCCATGTCTAGAATAACATCTATACTTATAATAAAGCTCAATGTGTGTGTGTGTGTGTGTGTGTGTGTGTGTGTGTGTGTGTGTGTGTGTGTGTGTGTTGGCGCTCTACAGACCAGACCATTCAACCTACAGCTACCAAATTTGGCAAGTGTATACCTTGGAGGCCGGGAATGTGCACCTGGGGGTTATTTTTTCGAATTTTTAACTAGAATTTTATTTATTTAAAAATTAAGCGAAATTTTGACGTGTTTCTGCTATAACTGCCGAAAATATTACCGCACAAAAAAGATTTTTACATGAAGTTAAAGATAAAAAATTTATCTTTTAAATGATACTACTGTTTTAATCTTAAAATTAAATTTCTATTTTTAATGAATTTTTAAATAAATATTTTAACTATGTTTCTCAATAATTTTTTTCGTCAAAAATAAAAATGAGGATTAAGCACGTTTCGCATTCCTGAGAAAAAAATAGCTTTTTCCAAAGTGTTGCCATCACATTTATTAAAGCTCCAACTGAAAATAAATTAAATCTTTTTGGAAATGAAATATGCAAAAATATAATTTTCGGCACATGTCTGTAGGAAATGAAACAAATATGAAATATTATTTTTTCTAAAAAACAAATTCAAGAAAAATTATTTTATGATCTTTTACACTCTCTATACAGGGTGTTTATTCAGTCCCGGATCCATTTTGATATTTAATGACTCATAAAATAATGAAGATGTAAACAAACTTACGGCATTTATTGATGGAATAACTCATATATTTTCCTTTTCAGGTTTGAATATTTTTACTTTTGTAAATATCGTCTGCGCGTGTTTTTAATTTCAGATAATTTCATTTTCCAGTCTAAATATCTGTACTTTTATAAATATCGTCTGCTTATTAATTGCATTTTTCTCTCTTTAGTTTTTGGAAACTATTGAAATGTTATGTTTACTTTTGATGTGTTTGTTCAATGTAGTACTTTTGTATGTGATGTTTTATTCGATCGTATATTAAGGAGAATGCATACACCACAGATTTTATGGTGGTCATAGAGTTAATTTCCAATCAACTAAATCACTGACTTTTAAGAGTTAATTTCAAATCACTTAAACTGACTGATTTATGAAGATTTGAATATCACTATTTAATAAAAAAAGGATAATTTTAGATTTTCCATCGATCGTTTCAAAGAAAATACGCCAATAAGCGCGCAGGTTTCTCAAGATTAATTGGCCTAAGATTATGAAAATGGTGAGTTTTTCTAAATTTTTAACATTTAAAACTTCATAAATAAGTCTTAGTTGATCGTGGAAAATAGAAACATTCATTCATTTTTTTAAAATTTGGTGTGTCCAGAATATTTATCAGAATATGTTACCTTACTGCATTAAAGTTAGACTTCATAATTTTTGAAATATATTTATATGCCGGAACAAAATATTATTATTGATTTCATTTCAATCCTTTTAAAAGCAAAACTAAAAACTGAATTTTATGCTGAATCTGAGAAGTTTTTGTTGAATTATTCTTTGAGATATTACATAAACTATGAAAAATATTTTGTAGTTAACATAAGACTTAAATACCGAGCGATTCTGTTTGCAATACTCATATTCAATAATAATAATAATTAATTAATAACAAAAAAGATGATAAATAAAATAAAACGCTTGGTTTTATTAAAAAATATCTTAATATTAATTGCAATTTCGTCATTTACATTTTTAATTAAAGTTGAAGTTTTACCGGAAATGGCAACAAATTATCAAAATATATATAGTAAATTGAACGAAACGATCTAAAAAATATAAGTTTGGTATGACTATCAAAATTTGAAGATTAAAAATGTTTTGTTTGAGAATCCTTTAAGAGACCAGTTACTTAAAATATTTAATTGAAAATTGTAGCGAGCGGTAATACTGGCGAACCGGCTGGTCGCCAAAGGCGGCTAGTAATAAATAAAAACAACTTATAAAGAGATGAGTTATCTTGAAACATCAATTCGGCTTTATTAGGGGGAAAAACATTAAAAAAATTGCATCCAACTGTGAGATAATTTTCTAAATATTAATCCAATAAATCTCTGTTGAAAAATACAAATTTTCATGTTTTATTTATTTGTTATTCTTCATGATTTTTTTTCCCTTCTTTCTTGTTCTTGCAAATTTCACTGCAAGACTTTTTGTTGAAAATTCAAGCTGCAGTACAATAACAATTTTTAATATTGAAGTGAATGAAATATATATATGATTGATATAATAATAAAACGAAAAATATTTTCTTTCCCCCCCCCCTCTGTTTTATTATTCCGTATTTTTAAGTTGTCATTAAAATTTTCGATTTCTTTTATTATTGTTTTTACTACCTTTATTTAAATTTTTCTCGAACAAAAACCCTGCTGAAAAGTGAAGATGAAAAACACTCCAAGAAAACAGCATAAAACCTATTAAGCAATAAAAAGTAAAACCCATAGTATAATGAGGGACAAATGATACACGAAAAGAGGAACACCGCACAGAATTAATGAGTAAATCTGTGGGCCGGAGAAATAATACTACGAAACACTCTCATCATCTCGCGCGCTCTGAAAAAAAAAAGTGCTCATCCCAAACTCTGCGATCCACCCCTTCCGAAAATTGCGTTGAGTTCCGACCAAGCAACGGTCGCCATGGAAACTCCGTTTCAGGTTACGCGAAGGAAAGGAACCAAGGTAAGCGAACTGCCATCGCCAGTTTCCGAACGCCAAACGATCGGGAAGAAACAGTGCTGCTGCGTCTCTCAACCCGGCGTTATTCCAAGCGCGTGCGGACGCCGCGTTCTTAGGATCTGTTCATTTTCTATTCTGCTGCAAGTTTTGTTCCATTGAAGGAAAAAAAAAAAATAACAACGGGGGACGCTGGTGTTGTTACTGTACCCATGTTCGAGACTTGCAGGCTGAAATAGAATTGTTGTGAAGGTGGACAGCTGGTTTGTTTGGAATAAAAGCATGGTTTTGTGGATTGGATTATTGTGGCTGATATTTTTCCATAAGTGCCTGATCGCTAGCGGTAAGTTTCAATTCGTTGTTGTGCATTTTCATTGAAAGAATTAAAGGTTGTCATCTTTAAATGGTTATTTAATTATTCAGGCCCTATTTTATTTTTGTGTATTCTTGTTTTATCTCCTTTGTTTTTATTTAGAGTTTTTTGATATAGTGGGAAAATTATTGGGCCATTATGCATTTTTCAAGATATATAAAACAGGCAGTCACATTATAATTATAAATAGTTTGTTTATATATTAGTTGTTTTGAAAGATTATGGTTGCACCCTTTCCCTTTTTCATAATCCAATCGCTAAAGAGAAAATTATTTTTTAAAAAAAAAGACTTGTGTACAACAAAGATAGTTAATTAAACGATAAACATTAAGGAAATTGTTTTTACGATTGGATGAATACATATTTTGAATTGCCAGTTTGAATGATACAAAATATAAAGAATGGTTATTTATTAAATATTTAATCTAGATTTTTATTCCTATTTCTTTAAGGTTATATCATTCATATTATGTTTCAAAATTCATTTTTTTATTATATGTGAGATAAAATAATCTAGGAATGAATTTTAAATTCATTTGATTGTTAATTTTTTATCGTTTGCTTAAAGAATCAAGGAATAAAATGTAAAATATTAAATTATGCTTATAAAATACTACATTTTTGTTTATATCTTCCATTTATATCTAAATAATAAGATGTCAATTGACTTATGTGTCGTTTAATAGAAAAAAGCTTTTTGTGTTTTTATTTTTCAATTTCAAACAATAAAATTTAATTTTTTTAAAAACTATTAAACTATGTTATTAGATTTGTCAAAGTTGCATAGATATATATCATACTTAATGTTGTTTACATGAGTTTATATTTTGTCAACTAACATAATGTAAAATAATATAAATTATCAATGAATATGATGCTTATCTATTTATTTGTCGAAATTGATACTGCAAGTAATAAAATAAGACACTTATATCTTATAAATTCTCTTATGAACAATAGCTACTAATACTTTAATTATATCCAAATCAACTTTTGTATTTTTTTTTATGTCCTTAGTCATTCAAAATATTGAAAAAGTAAAATCCGATTATAAATTTTCAAGCATAAAAATCTTATTAATATACTTAAAACTTATCTTTAAAAAACAGATTTGACAAAATCAGAAAAATAAAATAGTTTTTGTGGTAAAACTTGTGTTGATTCATAGAATTCTACAATTTATCGATACGTTAAACAGAAAAATTCATTAATGTTTGTGATTAGAGTATTTAAAGGAGAAATGTTATAATAATATCAACAAAAGGATGCAAAATATCTTTCTATTCTATTTAGATGATTTAGAAACTGCCTTATTTTAATAATAATAATTGTCATTCAAATGATTCAATACCTCATATTTAACATTTTCTTTAAAAAATTCGAAATTTAGAACAATGCGTTCTCACGCCGTTCCATATTCTTTTCTTATTATATACTTGGCATTCATCGCAAAATTCTTATCTACAAAAAATTCCCTAGGACGCAATTTATTGCTGTAATAATAATATTCATCAACCGATAGTGGAGAATATCAGAACCACACCCATATTCATTTCTCGCGAGATTCATTATTTTTTTTTATATATGCGATGTCGAAGGAATTGTTTTTATTAAATTAAATAACAAAACAAACTTGCTTACAATGATTGATTGGTGTTTCAGTGTGTTCTTATGCAAGTTTCTAGTTACTGCAAGTCAAAGACGATCAGAAGTTTTCATTGTCCTTGAATTTTAACTGGATGTTAAATTATAAGTTCAGAGATCGGTTTTCTAATTTAATGGCATGTTTCACTTTTAGCTTATTATGCAGGCGTGCATTCCAGAAGAAGTTTTGAACTTCTAACTTAATGTTTTGTTGATACGGATAAGTAGCCAGTAAAATGTTTTTGCGTATGCATTTGTTGTATGAGGTATGAATCTGCTGTTGTAGTCTTATTGCTTAAATATATATTATTTGCTTTGGAAAATTATAAATTGGACTTTATAACAGGCTTTTAAATTGCACAAATTTTTATAATCTTTAAATGCCATATGTTGTTTGTGTTATAAATTTATTAATTCTTCGTTTTATTATGGTCCATAATACGATATGCCACTCAGTAATTTTTTAAAGGCAATAAATTGCCAAATACAGTAATCTAACGTATTCTTTTGCTAATAGTAAGCGAGTTTTCTACTTGTTGGCGCGATTTGATTGAGATTGGTGAAAATTTTGTACATTTTGTTTCACGTTCTTTAGTTGTATCTAAACTAAATTGTAAAACTCCATGATTAGTTAATTTAAATAATTAACGTCTTTTATTCCTTGCTTTATATTATATCAAATTTCACAAATATTTTTTCATGCCGAACAATAATAATAATAATAATTCAAAAGAATACAGTAAAATTTTTGAGTAATGGAAATTTTATCTTTAATTTACATTCACAATTGATAGCTTCGAAAAAGTTCGAGCATAGAAATACATATATCTATTTCAAGCATTTAATAGATGTTTATTGTGAAATTTTTAACCTTTGCTTCGTAGCGAGTCTACCACAAAACCATTCTGCTTTATCATAATCACTAAAAATGTAATTAATTTTCTTGAACTTAATGTTATTGAAAGATTAATACCGATAGTAGATATTATTGATATCATTTATATTGTTTAATTTACAAAAGAATTAATATATGCAAACGAAATTGCTGATTTTTTAAAGTTTCCTATTTGCTATTATTCTGCTCATGTTCCCTTTATATTCTCACTTGAGATTTTTACTTTATACAGTCAGATTTCCCAGACAGTGGTTATCTAATTTATGATCACATAATGAATAATCTAATTTTATGTATTGATATTGAGAAAATGTGATGCCATTAAAGTAGTAATTACTGGCCTATTCATCGACGCTTTTTTAGCTTTTCACAGGGCGGGGGGATGAAATTGAGCTTATATCCTGCAGAACCGGAGTCAATGTACGACATTAGAAATGAGTCGGAAATCATTAAATGCACGAAAGAACTAAAACTGCAGAACATATCTTCTGAAGTGAAAAAAATCAAGCCTTGGATCATTTACCATTTCAGAATTTTTCTCCTTCACAGTTTCTCTGATTTTCCATTGTTTCAGTTTCTGTGTTTATTTGGCAGTTTTCTTATTTTTTTCACTTTAATGTGTGTATTTCTAGGTGGAAAAAATAGCCTATTATAGCCTTTAATGTTTTGTTGTCCATACATTACACAGCGTGACATATTCTCTTCAAATTCTTTCTTTCATTTACTTTTTTCTATAAGTTTGTACCTCAAATGCGGAAAGCGATATTTAACTAAACTTGTTAAACGACATTTAGTCCTTTTGCTCGAAACTAAATTTTCCCACCCGAATTGTATTATTAGAATTTTATTTTTCTTAACAATGTTACTAGCAAAGTCAAAATAACTATTGATTTTTATATTGTGTAGTAACATATATCAGAAATCGTTTTAAAGCAAATTTTTTTGCCTTAGCTAAAAAAAATTCCAGTATTCGGAACTTGAAAGCGGAAATTAATCGTCTCTTGTAAGGAAAAAATTTGATCAAAGTAACACTTTTGCCTATCGTATGTTCTTTACGCAACATACCACTTGGTAAAATTTTATTTTTAATTTATAAGAGTGTATTTTTATCCGAATATAAGTACTTATTTGTTAAAAATAATTTTAAAAACGATAAAAATAAAAGGAAAATTAGAAAACTTTAATAAAACGATTTATTGCTATACATTAATTAATTTTTTATTGTATCAATAAGTTCTGTTAGATTTCATCATTGTTTCCTGCATTTGAAAATTAGAATGTTTTGTGATTAAAATTTTTAATCAAAACTTATCTATACTTATAATAAAGCTCAATGTGTGTGTGTTGACGCTCTACAGGCCAGACCATTTAAACTACAGCTACCAAATTTGGCACGTGTATACCTTGGAGGCCGGGAATGTGCACCTGGGGGTTATTTTTTCGAATTTTTAAATAGAATTTTATTTATTTAAAAATTAAGCGAAATTTTGGCGTGTTTCTGCTATAACTTCCGAAAATATTAACGCACAAAAAAGATTTTTACATGAAGTTAAGGATCAAAAATTTATCTTTTAAATTATACTAATGTTTTAATCTTAAAATTAAATTTCTATTTTTAATGAATTTTTAAATAAATATTTTAACTATGTTTTTCAATAATTTTTTTCGTAAAAAATAAGAATAAAAATTAAGCACTTTCGCATTCATGGGAAAAAATTAGCTTTTTTCAAAGTGTTGCCATCACATTGATTAAACCTCCAATTAAAAATAAATTAAATCTTTTTGGAAATGAAAGCTGCAAAAATATAATTTTCGGCACGTGTTTGTAGGAAATGAAACAAATATGAAATATTATTTTTTCTAAAAAATAAATTCAAGAAAAATTATTTTATGAACTTTTACACTCTCTATACAGGGTGTTTATTTAGTCCCGGACCCATTTTGATGTTTGATGACTCATAAAATAATGAAGATATAAACAAACTTATGGCATTTATTGATAGAATAACTCATATATTTTCCTTTTCAGGTTTGAATATTTTTACTTTTGTAAATATCGTCTGCGCTTGTGGTTAATTTCAGATAATTTCATTTTCCAGCCTAAATATCTGTACTTTTCTAAATATCGTCTGCTTATTAATTGCATTTTTCTCTTTTGTTTTTGGCAACTATTGAAATGTTATGTTTACTTTTGATGTGTTTGTTCTATGTAGTACTTTTGTATGTGATTTTTTATTCGAGCGGATATTAAGGAGAAATGCATACACCACAAGAGAAAGCACAGATTTTATGGTGGTCATAGAGTTAATTTCCAATCAACTAAATCACTGACTTTTAAGAGTTAATTTCCAATCAACTAAATCACTGACTTTTAAGAGTTAATTTCCTATCAACTAAATCACTGACTTTTAAGAGTTAATTTACAATAAACTAAATCACTGCCTTTTAAGAGTTAATTTCCAATCACTTAAACTGACTTATTTATGAAAATTTGAATATCACTATTCAATAAAAAAAGGATAATTTTAGATTTTCCATCGATCGCTTCAAAGAAAATACGCCAATCAGCGCGTAGGTTTCTCAAGATTAATTGGCCTAAGATTATGAAAATGTTGTGTTTTTCTAAATTTTTGACATTTAAAACTTCATAAATAAGTCTTAGTTGATCGCGAAAAATAAAAATATTCATTCATTTATTTAAAATTTGGTGTGTCCAGAATATTTCTCAGAATATGATACCTTACTGCATTAAATATATTCTCCGGGCTATAAATATATTCTCCGGGCTTACTCCGGTCTATAAATATATTCATAATTTTTGAAATATATTTATAGCCCGGAACAAAATATTATTATTGATTTCATTTGAATCCTTTTGAAAGAAAAATTAAAAATTAAATTTTAGGCTGAATCTGAGAAGTTTTTATTGAATTATTCTTTGAGATATTACATAAATTATGAAAAATATTTTGTAGTTCACATAAGACTTAAATACCGAGCGATTCTGTTTTAATATTCATATTCAATAATAATAATAAATAAATAACAATAAAGATGATAAATAAAATAAAACGCTTGGTTTTATTTAAAAATATCTTTATATTAATTGCAGTTTCATCATTTCCACTTTAAATTAAAGTTGAAGTTTTACCGGAAATGACAACAAATTAGCAAAATATATATAGTAAATTGAAAGAAACGATCTAACCAACAGTATAAGTTTGGTATGACTATCAAAATTTGAAGATTAAATGTTTTTTTTTTTTTTTTGAGAATCTATTAAGAGACCAGTTACTTAAAATATTTAATTGAAAATTGTAGCGAGCGGTAATCCTGGCGAACCGGCTGCTCGCCAAAGGCGGCTAGTAAAAAATAAACAAAATCATGTATTTACCGATAATAATTTTTTTTCCT
This sequence comes from Argiope aurantia, assembly GCA_026543865.1. Lineage (NCBI taxonomy): Eukaryota > Metazoa > Arthropoda > Arachnida > Araneae > Araneidae > Argiope > Argiope aurantia. The sequence goes on along the minus strand of JAPMOR010124426.1, from coordinate 60,891 downwards.
TCTCTAAAATACAAATATCGATTAATATAGAAATTGCTTATTACTTTTGTATTTATTAATAATTTAAAATTTAAAAACAATTTTTTTTCTCAAATGAATTTGTAGAGATACTTGAGTTTACATAGTGTTTCAACGAAATCTGTATCAATATTGCATTACAGGTTGAAAAATTTATCCGATAGGTTATTACTATTTTCACCATACGTTTAAAACTTCTAGTAAACTACGAAATTTAAAATGTGAATGCGCATAATGCTGTGCAATTATAAATTACGATTGTTATCTAAAGTAAGCTGAAATATAAATTGTTTTTGTATATAACTGTTGCTATTATTGGAATTTCTTTTAAAAGTAAAAGTTGAGAAAGACACACATTTAAGAAATCATAATTAAAAAATTGATTGTATTATTAAATGATGTTATTATCATTTTTCTTAAGTGTTCTTAATTGATGTTATTATTTTTTGTTATTGTTCAGTGATAAATAAAGAATTAATTTGTTTGTGTATATTTATAATTAATTTGAATTAATTTTTAAATTATTTTTTTACTGGGCGGAAAAAAACATAAGATTTTTAATAATATATTTTATTGTAAAAAAATAAATTAAATTCATTAATGTTGGGGATAGATACGTAATTAGGAATCATTTCCAAATCACACATATAAGAAATTGTCATCGAGCATCCAGTGAAGCATTACTGCAAAATTGAATTGTAATTAATCAATATGCGTTTTATAATTAAAAGCTTTCTCACTGAATGCAACTTTACTGTTGGAAATCGATTCCAAAACGCCTATTTTGCAGTTATTGTTACTAGAAAATAATGAAGGAATTCCAGTGTTGCATTGTTTCGAAATTAAATGTTTAGATATAATTAGTGCGTTTAATACTAAGCGCTTTCTAATTGGAGATAGTTAAAAAGTTGAGAACTAATTCTAAAACACGTTTTGCAGTTATTTTCGTTGAACAATAGGAAAATAATTTGAATATTGCGTTTTTTCAAAATTAGTCTTTCTGTGTTTTAGAAGTAAACGCTTTCTAACTGGATGTTGCTTTGTCGTTAGAAATCGATTCCAAAACAGCCTTTTTACAGTTATTGTTATTAAATAGTAAGAGAATAATTCCAGTGTTGCACTGTTTCAAAATTAAATGTTTTATTATAATCATTTGTTGTGCGCTTTAATATTAAACGCTTTCTATTTGGATTCTATAGTTGAGAACCAATTCTCAACTATATATAGTTGAGAACCAATATTCAATTATGTAATTGAGAACCAATTCTCAAACACATGTTTTGCTATTATTCTCTTTGAACAATGGCAAAGAAATTTGAATATTGCATTTTTTTTTTCAAAAATTAGTCTTTCTGCTTTTTATAATTAAACGCTTTCAAACTTGTCGCTCGCTGCTTTGTTGTTAAAAATGGATTCCAAAACAGCCATTTTGCAAGTTATGTTTATTTAACAACTAGCCGCCTTTGACGTCCAGCTGGTTCGCCAATCTTAATGTTCGTTAAAATTTTAATAATTAAGTATTTTATGCAATTCCTACTTTAATAGCTTCTTCATCAAAATATTTTAAAACTTCAAATTTTGATTGTCATATAATTCACTCATAATATTATAAAGGCCTTCAGTCATAACGTAATATGTACCTCTCTAATTTTCTGTTAGCTCTCGTAGAATTTATGCTTTAAATTAAAGTGGAAAGGATTAATCTGCAATTAATATAATAATATTTTTTACTGAAACAAAGCATTTTTTATAATATGATTAATGAAAACAGAGTCACTGAGCGGTTAAACTTTATGAGCACTAAAGAATATTTTTCTTAATTTATGTAATATCTCAAGAATTTGTCAACAAAATTTTCTCAGATTCATCATGAGCAGATCGATTAATTAACAATATTTAATTTTAAATGCATCAAACAGTAAAGAAATAAAACGAATAATTTAAAATAATCGGTTGAAAACAGGTTAAAAAAAACTACTTAAAAAACGATGTACTTAAAACTATAAGCATATACAAAAGATAACTAACATAAATACATTTTAATTACAAAAGCATACAACTAACCTAAAAATAATTTAAATCATGTCCACATCCGTTGATAATAGTTGTCAACAATCAGAACACAATGCGCATGCGTGAATTTTCAACTCCAGTTACGGTAACGCAAATGCGTGAATTTTTCTACGCCAGTTGGAATAACGCTATGCGGATTAGAAATTTTTAATTTCCTTTATTCTGTTTTATTTTAATTCAAAAGTACTTCAGAATGAATCTGAAAGATCGATTCATTAACAATGTTTAATTTTAAATGCATCAAATATTAAGAAAATAAACAGAATCGTTTGAAATAATCGACCGAAAAATAATAAGCGTAGCCTCATTAGCGAGGGAAAAAAATTAAAGCCTTACTCATTTGGCGGTGGGGGAAAATAATGATTTTTTTGGCGGGAAAGTCAACTTTTAATTAATAATTAAAATTCTAATTAAAAATTTTAAAAGAAATGGACCCCAGGTGCACATTCCCGACCTCCAAAGCATACATGTACCAAATTTGGTAGCTGTAGGTCAAACGGTCTGGCCTGTAGAGCGCCAACATACACACACACGGAGCTTTATATAAGTATAGATAACGAAATAATTACAGTGTTGCATTGTTTAAAAATTAAATGTTTAATTATTAATTATTGTGTGCTTTAATAGTAAACACTAACTAATTGGACACAGTTATGAAGTTGAGAACTGATTCTATATGTTTTGAAGGTATTCTCTTGGAATAATAAGTTAAAAAATTAGAAAATTGCATTAAAAAAATTAGAGTTGAATTATAATTTAATTTTTTGTGCTATAAAGTGGAATGTATAGTTTCTCATCGCAAACTACACATAAAATTTGTCAAAAATAACGCGTAATTGATAAAATAATATTTAATTCCTGATTGTCCAGCTTCATCCCTCGTAAAAATTCATATTCAAAATTCAGTGACGATAGTATAAGAAATTATGGAACTGCTCTACATTGTTTATATTGCTTTACAATTATAAAAGACAAAATAAAAAAAATCGATTCCAAAACAGCCGTTTTGCAGTTATTGTTATTAAACAAACATAAAATAATTCCTGCATTTCATTGTTTCATGATTAAATGTTTAATTATTAGTTGTTGTTTGTTTTAATATTAAATGCTTTCTAATTAGTTACAGTTATGAAGTTGAGAATTCATTCTACATGTATTTAAGTTATTCTCTGAACAATAAGTGGAAAATTTAGAATATTGCATTCTTTTTTTTTTTTTTTTCAAAATTAAACGTTGAATTATAATTAGTTTTTTTGTGCAACAAAGCAGAGTTTATTGTTTCTCATCGCAAACTGCGCATAAAATTTGTCAAAATAATATGTAATTGACAAAGTAATATTTCATTCCTGATTGCCCAGCTTCATCCATCGTATTAATTAATTTTGAAAATTCAGTGACGATAGAATAAGTAATTATATAACTACCCTACTCATGCGCAGAATTGCATTGTTTATAATTTCACAGTTATATATATATATATATATATATATATATATATATATATATATAT
>JAPMOR010124426.1:32280-57190 GCA_026543865.1 Argiope aurantia | reverse complement strand
ATATATATATATATATATATATAATTATAATAAAGAAAATCGTTTCAAAACTGTTTTCCATATCAACTTATTTTTTTAAAAATCTTATGTACACACTGATATAATCGACTAGCCATTATACGAAATTAGATTCTTGAAAAGTTCGATTAATGTTATTTTTATCGTCATCATTTGAGAACAAGTAGCCCGGAAGACCTCACGATCTGACCATCACTCTAGCCTTACCTGTCTCTACGTCACGAGATATGAATTTAATGGCTTCGTCAGCAAATAAAACATCCTTTCCGATGGGAGTTTAGTTTGTTTTCTAAATAAAAGGGATCAAAATATGAATGAAGTTTTTGTTTTGGCTCGCCTGCTGGCGATTGAAACGCGTCTGGATTGGATTTAAGTGAGAACTTATCACTCAGATTCTAACCAAGTTGATCATAGTTATTATTAGAAAATTTTCGCTTTTTTTGTGAAGTCCGCTCTAATTCGCTGGCGTCACGACTTACACTTTTCAAAAGTGACAACTCAAGGTTCCGACTCTCTTGGCCTTTTTTTAAAAAAATTCTTTTTTCTATTTTGTTTGACTTCATATGTTCGTATCCCAGTTCGCCTTGGGTCGTTTCAGTGGCTATCATTATTATTTTCAGTTTGGCGTCTGTCTTGTTTAATTTTGCTTTGATCTATCCACTAGGAGGGTATATTTTATTAAAAAGAACTTTCCGAGACACTTTTTGAAGGCGTTCAAGGTTTTTGAACCTTTCAGATAGTCGACATTGATGAGCAGTGGAAAGAAATGGGATTTAATTAACGCATATTTTCATGTATCTTTTGGGGAAGAATATTCTAATTTTATTTACTTCTATAATATATTTTATTATCGTCTTTACAATGGAAAAATTTTAAAAAATATATTTTTTAGCTTAAAAATTACATTTAAGAATAACCGATGTTATTTTTTTTTGTATTACTTTCAAATTTATGTACACATAATTAATTAATAAAATATATTTACATTTTTGATCGAAAAAGTATGAAATACTTAGTGCTTGCCATCTCATAAAACCATTTTATAAATAACATGAGTTCTATTCAATTTTTGAAAATTCTTTATAATGGTTTCTTGTATTTGTATTCAAATTCATAATTGTAATACAGTAAAAATAATTTTCACATGAGTGTAAATCTCAAAACTAATTTTAAGGTCGTAAATTTTAGGGATGTGGATTTGTTAATAGCATTCACATTTACAAATTCAATGTATACTTACTAGGCATGCTTCCACTTAGATTACTATTGCCAGCTACAATTCATCGTTATTATATTATTTTTAAATATAATTTTAACACATTTTGTAAATTAATAACACTTTATAAAATATGTATCTGATGTTAGATCTTATAATTTTTGAATTATATGGTGAATGTGTTTAAAAACCAAAACATTTTTCATCTAGGATGTAAGAAGCTTAAAATTACACAGTGTTCTAGAGTTCTTTATTTACTTGCATTTGTTTTTGTTATAATTTCTAAACAAAGAAGAAAAACATGCATTATTACAACCCTCTATTTGATGTCTTTTAAATAACTAGTATTATTTAATTTTATATTAACTGTGGTTTATAAGTTTTATACTAAATATGCAGTTTTAATTATATCAATTATGATAATTTTTAACTCTTCCTGAATTAACTGCAGTTTGCACTTAGTAGACTGAATTTTCCTCTTATAGTTTGAAATGTAAGTCAGTAAAAATTTATTTCGAAAAGAAAATATTATGCAGCTGAATATTTTATATTCCGTTGTAATGGAATATTTTTATTGACGGTATTATAAGATACTACTATTAATATACTATATTTTTTTCTGTTGAATTATAGTTATTGGAAAATTAATGGATTGAAGATTGTGTAAATGTATCTAAAACGTCGGTGCAAATGTAAAATATCTCTATAGAACTTTTTATTGAGAGAGGAAATTCAAATCTAGAAAAAGTCAGTGAGGTTTAGATGCAGGTGTTCAGTGGGCGTCGTCTCCAGCAATTCAGTCAATTTCGCTTTGATTTCTGTTCCTTATTCCACGCTCCAACTTTAACATGATCAAATTATGAAGCTGTTAAATAGCCATTTGCTGTCAATTTACTTGTTTGAATGGTTCATTTTATAACATATTTTGATGTTTGTTCAATGACAGATTATTTATTTTCTAAAAATAGATCGTTGAATTGAAATTAAGTGGAATTGAAAGTGCGAAGTTTTATTAAATGCATTTCTGTCACCATCATTCTTTTTTTCTCATCCCTCTGACGTGTTTCTATCCTGTGTCAAAGGAAGGCATTGATTATGAAAGAACTAGTTATGATGTGTAGAATGTGTGCATGGGGGAGGTGAAACCTTGTAACAAATGAATGTTATTAAATTAATATAAATTATATAATTAAGGATGCATTGGACTAGTATTATGTATTAAATTTACTTTTGATATGCAGGCATTTTCTACTAATTAAGCCTTTAGCTAAGTAGTAATGTTATTAAAATAATATAAATTATACAATTAAGGATGCATTGGTTTAGTATTATGTATTAAATTTACTTTTGATATACAGATATTTTCTACTAATTAAGCCTTCATCCAAGTTATTCTCTTAATACGAGCAATTGTTGGTTATCGTGGTGCATCTTCAGGCTTATTTTTAAAAAATATTTCATATTTTTATGTATAATTATATTTTTAATGTATTAGCATCAAGATTTTAAGAATTTTTTATTTTGCCAACATATATAATTATTTTTTTTTTCTTTCACATAAGAACATTGTATATGAAAAATAAATTCGATGTACATGTTATTCTACTTTATCTTAGGAGATTGAGAGGGGAGGTATGGACCATTCATTGATAAAAAATATATACTTATTGAGAAAAAATAAGCGTTATTCCTGTATGAAGTTATCATATTTGCAACACACTAAAAATTCTGCCATTGTAAATTGAAGAAAATGAATACCTTTTACTTCTTTTGACATAAATTTATGTACTATTCTATCCATTGCCTTGAAACGGTTCATTAGACTTAATGAAATCTTCTCAAAGAAATTACTCATTAGAAAGGCTGTTCATGACAATAGGTCGTGCATTTTGTTTGTTGAATGTCTGTTAAGAATGAAATGACCTTATTTTATGGCGAGTGCTTATTAGAAATTGCCAGATGTGTAATGAACTAATATTTGTTGTGGCATTCATACAGAAACAAATATAATCAAGTTGGAACTTTATTATGTATGTCACCTTCTTGGCTGGAAGCTGTATTGAAGGCTCAGTGTAAAATAGTGCATTGTTCTGTTTCAGGAAGTCATTGTTGAAATAATTTGATTTTGTAACATAAAATTTTTCAAAATAACTTATTAATTATAAAATATTCCTATATTACAAAATAAATCTCATTTTAATTCGTGCACCGATTTAATATTGTAATAAAACTTAAAATTTTTTTGGAAATGTAATTATAAAATGCCACAGATAATTCTTTTATTAAAAAAATTATTTTTAAATTATTATTAGATCGATATTAATTATTAGATCGACAGAAGACAGTTCATTTGTGTTAAAATAAGATATTGATCGAAGAAAATCATATATATAATGAAATGGTATGCTTTATTTCTAGCTAAAAATTTCACAATCAAATACGATGTTAGTACGATATTTTTAAAATGATGCTGTTGCTGTAAATATTGTTTTTTCGTATTTTGATCCGTAAAATAAACAAACTAATTAATTAAGACGTGCCTCATTACTTTATCTTTCGTGTCATCAGTATTAAATCTCATTGCCAAAGCCAATGAACGGAAGAAACGGTGATTTAAGAGTTCAAAGTAAATAAAATTACCAAGATTCAACAGATCACTCAATGTCCGTTAACGCATGAAGTTTAAAAACATCCTTGTTGCATGATATTTTTTGACCGACATTTCAGAATTTTCTTCGTTTATTTATTTATTGCTATTCGACTGACATAAAAATTTTCGAGAATTTTAATTTCAATCTTTAAAGCAGCTAGCAAAGAAAAATGTCAGTAGCATTATGATTGTTAAGAATCTGTTTTCTGTCAGTTCTATTTAGATTTTTTTTTTTTTTTTCATTTTTCCTTTGAAAATGACTATAATGTCAATCTTAACCATTTTTGAGTTTTTTTCTGCTTGGAATTCTAAATACGATTGATTTATTTTAGTTTATCTCATTTATATTCTTGTATTTAATGCTTTGCTTTTGTATTAACTCATGTGAACTACTTCGGTATCGTATGAATTCTTTTTTAATGCATACATTTTAATATTGAAAATGTGCATTACGTACAAATTATATCTTCAACAATTAAGAAGTATTCGAAAAAAGTGCGATGCTTCTGAACTCTTAATTTTAAAGCATAATAGAAATATTGTAATTTATTCGTTTTGCTTAAAATAAAACAGTTATTATAGGTCATGCATAATTTAAATTTATTTTTGTAATTATTAACAAGAATGTTTTTGTTTCGAATTTGTTGTTTGAAAAATTATTGAATTTTGTTGTCTTATTTTATATAATTAAATGTATCAATTAATCTTATATGATGTTATGATTGAATAGTTTTTTTTTTCCTTGTTATGAAATATTATCCTTCCCACACTCGTATGTGCATCGACTATTTTCCCCATTATTTTGAATTGATAATTTGAATTTCCTTGATTATTCACATTAACTAAGAAGCAAGCGAAGTTCCTTAATTATTTTGTTTTCGTAGTTGCGTTTTAAAGAATCATCATTCAAAGTTGTTACCCTATTTTAGTTTTGTAGACAGCCAGAGTAGAGAATCCTTCCATAATAATTTATTTCCTGCCAATTCCTTTATGGTGGTCATTGAAAAGTGTGAGAATAAACCATTCAAACACTATTTACTCATGATTATCTCTGTTATTTTATTGATTTTATTCATAGGGTTGCTGCAGATGACTCCACTATTTGAATAAGGATAGTTCTTGATTACCCGTATACCCGCATCCAGGGTTTTAAATATCAAATAATAATTAATCCAATCATTATTTGCATTTACACAATAGATGTTTTGTTCGGCCTTTAAAAAGATGATTTTATATATCTATATTTAAATTATGCATTAAATGATACATTACTTTTTTTTTCGTTGATATTATAGTACATTAACAGTTAGAAGATGGGTCTTTAATTTTATTTTATCATGCAGATTTAGTGATTTTTCGTTAAATTTTTAATTAATTTATTTTTTATTTATTTTTTTATTTATTTATTTTTATTTATATTTATTTAATTTATTTATATTATTTATTTTTAATTTTTTTATATTTTATTTATATTTATTTATTTAATTTATTTATATTTATATATATAATTTATTTATATTATTTATTTATATATTATTTAGTTCACGCATTCTATTCAGAGTATGCAGGATAATCGATTGTTAAGTTGTTTTATTTCTGATTTGAATTATCAAAAATCCGTGACACTGTTTCGGCATTAATTCATTTTACAATTGCTACTAATCGCAGCGCAAACAAACTTGTATATAATGGAAATTAATATATTTGGTTCCTTTCAGGGTCCTTAGACTAGCACTTTTCATCGATTGTACTTAGCTAAAGGGTGGTAAGCAGAAAGATTAACGGTTATTATGCCTCCTAATGTAAATGTAAATCTGAGTTTACCCTATAGCTAAATGTAAATTTCTTTAGCCTTTATCCTTATTTTCACCACTGTTTTGATGAATTAAACGCCTCTTGACGCATGCAAAAATGCGAAGGAAAAAATGTTACTTTGGAAGGAACTTTGTTGTTATTATGAAAATACTTTAAATAGCATTTTCTCTTTGCGTAGAACAATATGGTAAACTTTTTAAAGCTAAAAATAAATCGTGCCATTTTTTTTCTTTATTAATGTTACTGATACATATTTACAAAAGGGAGAAAAAAACAAGACCAACACCTAGTGCATTTTTTCAAATCGAGACAGCGGAACAGTAATTAAAACGTTTATTTACTTGAACACGAGAGTTACAATTGAAAACTGTAGAGATTAAATAATTAGATTAAAATAGAATAAAAGCGTGAAAATAGAGTAATAGATTAAAATAGAATAAAAAAATAAATAGGGTGAATAAAATAAAATTGTACTGCCCAATTATCAATAAAATAAATCAACAAACGATTCTGACGGCTTGTTTTTCTTTGTTTTGGCAGCTTTTCTGAATTATAAGGAAATAAATAAATAAATAAAAATAATATAAAACTATCTGTAAATAACATTAATTTTCGTTTGCCATTCGAATATTCTATCAGTTCAAAATACTGAATCAACTTAACTTTATCAAATTAACTTTACCTTTAGCAACTTTATCTTTAACCACAATTTTAACTTTTATCTTGAACAACTTAAGCAAATGATTGAATCATTTAAAATATAGGAAATGCGTATCTAATGGCTGAATAAAAGTAATATTTTTATTGCTATTACTTTATTTGATTTCATTTAGTTGATGTGTCTGTAGCTATATTATGAAACAACAAAAACTAAAACTAAAAAAAAAACCACAATTTATTTTATTGTTTTCTTTTCGTTCCTTTTATGCTTAATTAATTCATATCAGTTTTATTTTTCTCTTCCGAACTTACTCGAATTCAAAATGGTATGCGTGCGGATAATTTGTAAAACACTACCGATACAACTATTTATTTTAAAAAATCAACACTGTTACTTTATTTTTCATCGAATAAGCCAAGGCAGAGAACCAACTCCACTAAAAAATTAAACGGATTTCTTTGTAATCCTGATTCATGGTGGCTGGTTGGCAATTAAAAGGCATTGTGGGCTCGCCAATAAAGCTCTCCTTGTTCCTCGTGTCCCATAAAAGCGGAGACCTCCCGGTGGGACGTATTTTACACCCTTGGATAATGAGTGAAATAAAAGCGGAAAAAAGATCACCTCGTAATTTGCGAGGATGGGATGGGTCCTGACCTAGCACAGTCCCAGAAACAGAGGGTAAAAGAACAGAAAAAAAAAAAAAAAAAAGAACTAACGAGTTACAGAAAAAGGCCTGAACAGAGTACGGAAATTTCGGTCTCCTTTTTTGATTTTTGTGGTGAGGATTATGTGGCTTTTGATCCAAGGGGTCTCTAATTTAATCGGATATATTAAATCGATATGTTACGGGTTTGAAATTTAATAGCGTTTTGATGCACTAGATGTGGTTTTGTATTTAAATTTCAATGGTAATTAATATTTTGAAGAATGTTGAGTAACTTGGAACTAAAAGAATAAATCAGAATGAATAAATTTTGCAGTGGCGGGTATAGTTGAGGTAAATGGCCCTATCATATAATTTGATTATTTTCGCCTCTATTTATCATTATATGGCTTGTGAGCAGAACTAAACTGCATACTGAACATGGCATTATCCCCCCCCCCCTTAATTAGATTTTTTTTTAAAAGGTGACGACTATGCACTTGAGTTTTAACTTCATTAAAAGTACCTACCACGGCCGTCTTACAACCCCTTGTTCAGTTCGAAATTTCTGAAAGCGCCTGATAATATTCGGGAGCGATATAGAAAATAAGAAATTTTTAAGTTTCAATATGCAGGATCGGCGCACTTTTACAATTTTGAGAGACCAGAAATCAGTGGTGTAACCAAAGGAAAAGTATAAATCGCTGAAAATTACTTAACGTAGGTATAAAAAAAAATGTTCTGGAATTCTCAGAGGATTTACAAAAAGTATTTTAAAAGATTGGAGAAACTTTTTAAAACACGCAAATGCGAATAATACCGTATATCAAAACAATATATTGTGGCGGCAGCATTACAAATACTTTTTTAAAGCACGTAAATGCGGAATAATATAGTATATCAAAACAATATATTGTGGCAGCATTACAAGTATTTTTTTAAAACAGTAAATGCGGAATAATACCGTATATCAAAACAATATATTGTGACAACATTACAATAGGTACTTTTTAAAATACGTAAATGCGGAATAATACTATATATCAAACAATATATTGTGGCAGCATTAGAAATATGTAATGCAGTTCTAAAACTTTCTAACTTGTCTTGATATAAGTTGTCGTTTACTGTAATAATTTTAGACTGTCAATTGTCCGAAAACTGATATCTTTTTTTAAATATTTGTAAAAAATATATCACAGTATTTGATACGATAATGTAAAATATCAAACTATAAAAGTGAAATTTTGTATATGTGTTTTATTTTTTTAAAAAAAATTCATAACAATAATCTGTTAATTTTAATGTTTTCATAGGTTTCAGTTTATTGGATATATTTGGTTATTGTTATTATTTGGATATATTTTGGCATTTACAACTACATCGGATTTTATATTTGTACGACATCTAATTAAAAACACAAACTTTTTTTTTCTTATTATTATTGTTTAAGAGATGTAATATGAGGTGGAACATATCTGTGTCCTTTATGCTTCAGAAGGAATAAAAATTTCATTATTTTATTATGTATCTAATTCATTATGCATATTATTAATTTCACAGATGTTAAAAATATTTTCTTAAATTAAAAACTGAAGTTTTTATTTAATTTGTAAAAATTTTTCTGCTTTTATTATAATGATTTAATTAATATTTAATTCGCAAATGTGAGTTTATTAATGCATGTTCAAATAATTCTCTTCAAAAGTTCAAACAGTTTTCAAATTTTAAAATTAATTGCGAAGAACATTTATTAATTATCAGAGCAGTTTGTTCTCATTACTTCCATATATAAAAAAACCTCGCTTCTTTATCTCGTTTTAATTTGATTATTAAAATGAAAAACGTAGCTAAAATTCAGCTCCTACATTTGTTTATAGACGCTTTATATTTCTGAGTTAAATTTCAACAGTAACAGCCTTATTCAAAACAGAAAGGAACTAATGAGGAAAATAAAACCAAATTTTCTTACATTCACGAATTTGAAAAACCCGAATAAAAGCTATAACAACAAAATATGAATGCAAAAATCATTCCTTAACTTCAATTCGTTGGCCAAAATAAATATCCCCTTTGTCAAATCTCGATTGTACTTGCGAATGAAACCTGAAATCATTACTGCTCAGAACTGTTTCTCCAAACAGAGTTAATGACATCAAAATTGCATAAATTTAGTTTTTGGCTCGCTCGTGACTTACAGTAGGAGATGCTCGTGACAGATCCGGTGGTGGCCGTGCTTTGTTGTGAAGGATTTCAGCCAAGAAGGTTGGTTCCCTCTTGATTCAATTATGGATGTCATTTACTTCCGTATATTCAGATTGTTTGCAGTTCATTCGCACGCTGGGAATAAAAAGTCAAAGGAACTTATTTTTAAAAAAATAATTTATCCGTTTTTGTACTTGGTTTAATATATCGTCTTCATTTCCACTTTCTTCTCGATGAACGTATTGGCTGAGCTCTGTTAAATTCCAACTCTGTCAGTATCACATAAAAAGATTTTCTTTTTGATAGTGAATATAAAATTGATACTAATTTTACAGTTTTGAAGCAAGAACGCTATTTGGATAGTGAAGTTCAATGCAACTTTGCTATTGAGTACTAACTCCAAAATGCACATTTTGACTTATTTCCACTGTCACAAAGTAGAACTGAAACCATTGTGGTGTTCTGCCGTCGACTTTCTAGTATACATAAACAGTATGGCGCATTTAATATCTCGTTTCATAATTTCGAGATAATTTTTTTTTATCGTTTGCTATACAGTACACTCCCGAGTATCCGATTCGCGACTATCGGGCTTCCGTACTATCCGACCAAGTTTTCTTTCATCGTAATTAAATGAGGAAGACAAGGTGTTGGTAACATCATTTATGTTTCCTTCATTTCAGTTAGGCATTACGGAATTTATGTTAAAATGTGAGCAGTTTATATCCTTTAACATACTTTTTCTCTAATAAATTCTTGAAGCGTGCAGTGCAGTATATAAACATATATAAATTACTAGTACAGAGCCTTCTATTTTAACTAAACATGCTATCGGCAGCTGCTTCTATGGATTACCAGTTCGCGGCCACGGTCACATTATACGTTATGTGTGATGAATGGAGGGTTTAGTACTCGATAAGAAGTGAGAAAATACGTATTATAACTGTGAGCTTTGTTATAAAAACTTCGTCTTCTGCATTGGTGAGCAAAAAAGAAAAATGAGTTCATAGAACTCCAGCCTATCCAGCATTTTTGTTATCCGGCCTGACCTTCCGCCACATTAGGCCGGATAATCTGGAGTCTATTATATTTTTTTCTTGATATATTCTTAAATAGAAAGTAAAAATTCAAATTTTCCAATGTTCAAAACAAATATTGTTTTATAAGAAATCAGTTATGTAATCGATCGCTTATGATTAACTTTTGCGTTGTAAAATCCACGTATTTTAACGGAATGTGGTTCTTAGGCGGTTGAAACTATCTCCTGTAGAATTTCTCATGCTGTTATTAGAATTAAGTATGTAGTATGTGTAACTAACTACGTTGAATTAAATTTATTATTTTAATCTTAACATAGTTCATAATTTTCTATTTCAATAAAAATCATAAAATAAAATATTATAAAATGTGTTAAATCCCTTTACTACATACCTTTTAAAAGAAATGCTCTAAAATGACATTCTAATGAGAAAGCAAACTAACGAAGGTTAGCTCAAAATGAGATAAATAACCTATTTTAGCTTAATAATGTAATGCGTATAGTCTGTTCTGAATGAAATTTTTCTATAGTTTATAATAGTATTATAATTATTATTTCTGTCAACATTTAAAAAAAAATACTCTTTTTAGAAATATTTGGACAAATAATCTAATTACAGCAATTTGATTGAACTAATAATTCTTGAGTAACTATGCGTTAAAGTCATTACTTCTTTAAAAAAATTCTTATCACATAACAAAAAATATTCTTTTTATTGGATTTACTACAATATTGTAGGCCTTTTTATTAAAATGAATTATAATTAAATAACTATTTTGATTGGATATCCTTTTTTTTAAAAGCTAGTTGGAAGAAAACACTGAAATGCTATTATTATTTTTTCGATTGTAGGGTATTTGATTTTGAACGCTTATTAAATCACTATGACTTCACAATTTTTCTTGCCATTTAAGCGGTGCTCTATCAATGTTGTCTTTTTAAATGAAGATATTTTTTAAATGTTGACATAAATGCAATGGAAAAAAATGTGACCAAGACAAAAAACATGAAAGAATAGCATACCAAAACAGTTTCTATTTAGAATTAATAAACCGCGTATAATCGTAATTTGAGATATAACCAAAACTTGCATAAAATTCAGCATCGCATAATCAATTTCTGTCAATACGACTTGACTATTAAAGAAATTTTTAATTATCAAATCATAATAACAGAAGATATCTGATTGCAAATCATGGATTTTTCTTTTCCAGACATTTTAAAATATTCGCTTAAATTATAATGAATAATTAATATATCCGATTTTGCTTGTGGAGACATAAATTTATTTTCTGTTTTTTTTTCTTGTTAAAATTTTATCCCATATTTCATGTGCAAAGGTAAACGTTCTACAAATTGAAATTTGAGTTTTATCTTGGCTATGCATAGGAAATGAGCAGTGTGTGAATGCAGTGATGTTATCATTACAAAAACATTCAAATAGCCTGGCGTGGTGCGGAGCATTTTTCTTTTGTCTGAAATGGGTGCGACTGCGAGATTAATATCCATGAGATTGCGGTGTTTGTAGACCGTTTCCAACAATGCCAACCAGCTGAGTATAGATAGCGACTGGACCCAGAATTAAAGTTTTCGTTTCTATTTTAGAAAATATATATTACTTCGAAAAGGCGAATTAAAAAAAAAAGAATTATCAAAAAAGTTTATGTTTTGACTTTGAGAGCAGTTTTTAATGTTTTGAAAATATTTTGTTAATTTAATTCAATTTAATTCAGTTCCGTAACCTAAATTTCATTAATTTCCTTCCCCCTTTTTTATAAAGTAAGCTGACATTGTTGCATTGGTGAATTAACATTCGAAATGATCTTGACTAATATTGCATTGTAAAATAAGACTGCATTGGGGATATCACGTAAAATTTTAGCTTATAAATTTATTTGTTGGATTAAATATAATCTAAATCTGATTGTTTCAAACTGTCATTGGAAATAATATTTATCTGTTAAGTATACTACTTTAAATCATATCCTTATTTATTTTTGAGACAATTAATTTATCATTATTACGTAAATTCCACTAGATTTTTTTTAAAATATTGGTATCTCCTGACAGAGGCATAGTTTGGAAGATTTTAATATTTTAAAGTTTATTTAAAGGATTCTGGGCTTATTTATTGTTTCTTAACCTAAGTATATTTATGCAGGACATTTTTAATGAATATGATATTTCATCATGCTTGTAAGAACAGGAATAGTTCATTAAAAATGATAACAGTTTTCTTTGCCACTTAATTATTTAGCCTTTCTTATTTACTTCCAGAAGATACTTAGAATTAAGATTTTGCCTAATTTCCAAAATTTCTTAGTTTTTTTGGTAATTTACACCTGTAACTTGTAGACCATGACTAGAAACCACAAACTGGCTACTCCGACGGAAAAACTTGAATGACCGGATCGCAGTAACAGCAACACTGACGGGAATTGTGGTTGAGTCCTATGGGCTATTACAGGCCACGGTACAAACCTTTCCTAAGGAGTACGTCCCGTCATCGATGGGAGGAGCCAGACCACCGCCTTTTTGCATACCCACAAGCGTGGTGAGAACCGACCACCATACCTGAAGTTTCTCATCCTCAATAACGAGAAGCCCCCCCCCCCTTCTCGTGGGACAGACCATGACTAGAAAAAAAAAATCAGCTGTAGTTTTTCTCTTTAAAGAATATTTAAGATTTTTTTTTTCTTCTGGACTGCGATTTGAATAAAAATGTTAAATATTCTTTAAAGGGGGGGGGGGGGAAATGGAGGTTTTTTTTTTCAAATTATTAGTGGAAATGTGGATCATCTCATTCAATCTTTTCATATGCTGGATATCCTTGTTATTAATCCATTGGTATCCATTAAATCTAAGTTAAGTCAGTACTCATATAGCGATACATTAGAACACAAAGAAAATTATTTTTTAAGAAATGATATATTCTCTATGTAATCGCTAAACAAAGGAATGAAATTGTTATACTATAGAGTACAATAATTTATTATTATTATAGTATAGAAATACAATAATTTTTATTAATTTTATTTTGTCCCGTATGTCGTAAAGGGAAGGAAACCATGCTTAATGCATCTGTACCACTCATCAGGAAAAGCTGAGAGCCTTTTGTTTTAACATCAGATACAAAGCCGAATTCCACCCTTGCACTTACCTGTTGGAACTCTTTTTATTATTATTTTTTTTCGAGTAAGCAATCAAAATTGGTTACCATGTGTACAAGTAAGCTACTCCATCGCCTTTAACACTTCTATGCCTATTTCATCGGCGATTCGTCACGCTAATCATAAAACAGCAAAAAGTAAAAAAAAAAAAAAACCATATTAACTTCACTTTGCTTTCGCAGAAACGGCGTCCGTCAAATCTCTCATTTCAAATGCTTTACAGTTCCTTACTTGGCTCAAACAGTGCAGGCGAATCTCCACCAGCAAGTATTCGGCTAGAAACAATGATGCAATTTAGCTCTCATATCATCCCTCTGGATGTAATTGTGATTAATAATGCTCATGAACATTTCTTGACCCTAAACGTCATATTTAATCGGCATTTTTCGCTTTAATTATTGACATCACGATTCTGTTTTAATGGTAAAAAGTACCGGAAGGGTACTAAATGAGTACCATTATTTCTTGTGAAGATTTTTTCCAAGTGTAATTGATTGCCTAATTAACTCGGCTTGTAGCGAGATGAATGGCTTGTTGTTTTTTAAAGGGAAATCTTTTAAATATTATTTTACTGTAGCTTATGTATTTTATCACTTCTTTTAAAATTCGTTCAGAATTTTATCCTTGTATTTAATCTTTAAATCATTTATTGGTCATTATTTCAAAAGTTGGGACTCATTCTGAACACGAGCGAAAGACTAAGTTCATTTAAAACTACATAAACCACATACCCCAAAACTACATTTAAAAAAAATCTAACTATAAATGGAATTTACTTTCCACTTGATTCATCACTCAAACTTCATTTGTCATTGAAACATCATTTATCATTGAAATCTTGTAAAATTATTTTCTTTGTATAATATGAAATGTATTTTTTTTGTTTGTAATTTAAGTAGAATTATGATTGACGACACATTTCCTGTTATGGTAAAGGTAAATATTTCCAAGTGTAATCAGCACAGATCTACCTTTTCATGATTAAAAGACTTAATATTGTTCGTTAGATTTCAATACACATTTATGTACTAAATTGCAAAGAAACAAATGGTGCCCTGTGTAATTTCATAATTGGTTTAAAATTAAATTTGTAGACTTATAATTTTCTTGATAATTGATGCAACTATCTTGTAACAGTATGAAATCTGCTTTCCGCACCTTTAACTTTGTTCGTAATATTATTTCATTTTTCTATTAATTACTAAAAAAAATTAAGAAAATAATGAAAACATTTCTATATATTCAATTTAATAATGTATTTCTGACCAAAGAGTGCAGTTTGATATATTCTTTTTGCTTTATTTATTTATTTATTTATTTGCCAAAGTGCCCAGTTATCACTTACAGAAATTTATTTATAAAATGAATTTTGGAATTAATCAAGTTGGTGAATTTTTAAAGATAGCATCGAGAGAGATGTATATGATTTTTAACTTCGAAACATTGGTTTATTTTAGTGGAAACTCCTTAGGGAGTCTGTGATTGGATCTGTTATGAACAGTTACTTCTTGAGATTGTTTTCTTAAGAAAGGCAAACTGTTATCTTTGCCTGCTCATTCTTTTCTTCATTCAAATTCAGTTATTTCAAGTTAAGGGTTGCAGAGTATTGTTTAATTCATTTTCAAGTGCTGTTCAGTTTTCAGTAGTTCTGTTGTGAGTTTTTCGATCTTAATTTTGTCTTCCTCCGATCAGGTAGATTTCAGTGTTATTTTTCTGCTATAATATATTGTCTTTCCTTGAAGGATTGAATAATTATCAAGTGATTTTATTTAATATTTATCGTTGTTTTTCAACTGTTACTGCAGCAAATTGATAGTTACAAATGAAAATTTTATGTTGCCATTTTTTCGTCTGATTCCTGATAAATGATCTATGCTGGCATTTATTGAAAATCGGTTGATAATTACTACAATTTTCATTGTTTTTTCAGATAGATACGGAGTTAGGATCATTGACGGATTTAGGTATTTTGTGGTTCTATACAACACCCCTCTTTTAATAAATTAGTCATTCCAGTCACACATTTCAAGATATTTTAAATTTAATTATCATATTGATTATTTTAGAGTAATATTTTAATTTTAGTTAGTTCTTGAAAATGCATATCTTTTTATTTATTTGTTTTTATTATGGCTCATGATAGCGTGGCAGTGATATTTTTACGCAATTATATATTGGCAGACGTCTTGTGCTTATAAATATTTTAAGAACTAAGTCAACATAAAGAAACAGATAAAAACATGGCCAATTATATTCGACAAACTGTTGATTTATTCCATTATTTTATGATTTTTAAAATTTGATTATTTTGTAAATTTATTTGTGGCTGGGCTAAAATATTATTTTAATTAACCTGTTTTAGGACTCCTCTTAGTCTGGCCGCCGTAAGCAGCTTCCATGTTGGAAATTCACTGCTGTAATAGGACTGTTGATTTGAAAGTTTTTTTTTTTTAATTTCCCATTCTATTTAATATTTTAAAGTTTAGTTGTAGATTCATGGCTTTAGTTTATATTTAGAGATTTATTAGATTTTGTATTTTTGATTTAAAACTGATATCAATCAACGATATCAACAAAGAAGTCAGAAACTGGGGAGAAAAATCCGATTCGTATTTCATTGTTTTGATTTTTTTAAAAGGGAATGCGTAAAAAAAAAAAAAAAAAAAAAATTGAAAAATTGGCATTGAATATATTTCTTGTTTCTGTAAACAATTTCCAACTTGAAAATGACTCTATTACTTTAAAGTAACCCAAACACTTTGGAAAGTAAATAAAAGCTATGATTAAAATGTATACTTTAAGAATTTTTCCAAGAATATAATGTCTGTGGCGAAAATCTCCTGCAAATAATACTCTACGTAATAATGTCTTAAATAAACAATCCCACTTCTTTTCTAGGGTAAAATACTAAGAAATTGTATGCTTCCAACTTCTGGGAAATTTCTGACCCCAAGTAAACAAATTCTATCCAGTATGCCCCACCCCTCTTCTTCCTTTTCCTTCTTTTTCTACATTTTTTTGAGATGCAGTAGTATCTTTTAACAATAAACTGTATTCCCAAGGTTTCTTTTTCATCGTTTCTTTTTTTACTCCTTTCCTCGTATTATATACAGTAGATAAAATAAATGCCTGCTTTCATTATTTTTCCTACGGTTTCGGAATATTTACCCAAGCGTATTATAATCCAGGGGTTTCGGTTTCGTGGTGTAGGAAAACATTTCTCTCCATAGATGGTGGATTGTTTCGTACTTGTGTATATTTCTATTAAAGTCATTTGTTTTCTGTAACAGATGAATGAATTGAGTTATGTATTTTTTTTCTGTTTATATATTTGTTTTAGCTTCTGAACAAGAACGTTTAATTTGAAGTGCATAGTTATTGGCTTATAACAATTTGTACGCTTTTATGCAATTAGAAACCATACTGTGGATTTTAATCTTAGTATTTTAAATTGTACGTTAGAGTATTTATTTGTGATAAACTTAATTCATTAATTTAGCAATTTCTTTTGAAGCAATGCAGCATTTCAATTTTTTTTTTTTTCCTATTTCTACTAATAATAATAAAAAAGTTTTTTCACGTGTATATTTTGCAGTCTATAGGCCAGACCTTTTTATGTAGAGTTATCAAATTTGGCACACATATATTTTAGATGTTACGAATGTGCACTTCGAAGCATAGTTTTGAAATTTTATTTAGAATTTTAATTAATTAAAAACTACGTGAGATTTTGGCATCTTCCGCGATAACTTCTTAAAATATTATTATGCCAATTTAATATTCGCGCTTTTATTCTAAATTTTGAAATTTTTAAAAAACATTTTTTTACATGATTCCCAATTATAAATCTCCTTGTTGCAATGAAATTCATATCTTTTTCATTATTTTCAAAAATATTTAATCGTCAGATTTTCTTTCATTGTTGAAATCTAAGAAAGAAAGACTTTGCTGATTATTTGCGTAGTTCACGTGGAAAATAAGAAAATGAATTTATGCAACTACAAAAAAAAAAAGGTTTTTAATTTGAAATAGATTATTCAAAGATTTTTAATGACATTATGATATCATAGGATTCGACAATATATGACTAGGAAGGTTCATTTTCACAATAAACAGAACAGGTGTAAGGTTATGAAAGTAGCATGACTTTAATATCTCTCAAAATTTGGTGCTTAAAAATATTTTGTAGAGGAAATCGTAAACACTAAGCTACATATAAGTTCATAATTCAAATTAAATTCAGGCATTATAACTGACGAGTCAATTGGTCATAGAAGACTGTTAGTACTTAATGTAAGTAGTTTTATCTCAAATTGTATATATTCGACTTCCTAATTACATTCGTTTACATTTTAATATTACAATAATATAAATTACCAATAAAATGTTTTGCAAACTGTTGCTAGCACAATTCTTCTTAAACGTAGATCTGTGTTTAAATTTGTTTATTTATTTTTTAATATAGGGACTTTTGAAAGTTAAGAGCTAAAAGATTTACTCTTTAATCATCTTTGAAAAAAAAAAAAAAAAAGTACTTTGAGTAAGTGCAAACGTAATCATACTTATTTCATCACTTTTTCCTCCTCACTTTTTTTTAAAAGAAATTTATGGCCAAAAGCATGGAATATTTCTAAAAATTTCTGTGAATTTCTCATATAAATTTGAAAGAAATCAGTATAATAGTATTTATAAAATTTATCATGAAAGAAGTGATAATAATAAAATGAAACTTTCTAATTAATCCCACGAAGACCTTCAAATATAAAATTTCTTTGAATATTGACATCTTTCAGCGAAATTTACTTAACTTAATTATTCATAATAACCTTCCTTATGTATGCAATCATTATAATGATGAATTCAAAAATAATATAACTATTTTATAACTATATATATTTTATAACTATAATATAACTATTTTACTTAGGAAACTAGTTACAATTTTATACTGAAGAAATTTAAAGGAGTTTCGATAGGCCCATGCATCGCTTATGAAGAAAAGTAAAAATTATTAGTAATATGTCCTGAATGCTCTTCGTTGTTTTTACATGACAAACCTAGCAAACCTGTTTACACATGAACTTTTAGACCTAAAACTGGAAACGCTGTCAGTTATAAATCGTACCTCGGGAGTACCTGATCTGTTTCGGATTGTCAACCGTCCCCGATTCAGAAATAGCTCCCCGCACTTCTGTGAACAGATATGGATAATAAACAACATTAAAAAATGGTCCCGGACAGCGCGCTTTTCTGCAAGCGGTGTTGAAACTATGCGATGAGCTCCTGCTCTGGAAATGCGTTATGTCGCATCTCCTCTGTAACAGATGGGCCTGATGTTGGGAATGAATGGACCCCGAGAAGAAAACTTAATGATTATTACTTGTGAATGAATGCCTTGTTGTTTGATGAATGAAGGATTTTTTTCCCCTCTCCCCTAAACCTCTCGTGTGCTCCACTTCATTGGTATGTATTTGGAGGAATAACATTCAATATCTTTGTCTTGTATTGTGGAATTGAATCAAAGAGTCTGCCAGTTTGTATTATTCGCTCCTGAGTTATTTACTGATGTAACGATCTATTTTTGTTTTCATCATTACCGTTATGCGTTTACTGTGCATATTGGCAACATAAAATTAAAAAAAAGGTGTGTTTTTTTTTTAATAATGCAGATGCATAACAAAATAGCTTTGTAATTGAGGCGAAAAACGTCTTTTGATGCCTTCTTTGTTTTAATGATTTGAGAAATATTATTCCTTTTTGTTTGCGAATTTGATTCATTTGTTTGACTCATTTATTTTAATTATCTCTTGATACGCTTTAGGAATTATAATGGCTTGAAGAGCAATATTTTATAAATATATAAGGTACTAAAAACCAGTTATTAGTCAATGAGCTTTTTCAATTTTTTTTAAAATTTGAATTTTGTTGATGGCAAAAATTATTTTCAAGCTTTAATACCCTCTTGACAAAAATAGACGCTCTTTTCGTTTATTTGATAAGATCATTTGTTTTGTTTAGTTGATTATTTAAGCTGCATCGCTTAATTAATTTATTTAAAAAACTGTTTAACTTTTTCCATTTGTTATTAAATTTAATCGTTACATTTTTATTTACTGCTTTAAATAGACATATGTAAAATGAAGTAATAATTAGTACGAAACAAAATAAAATTTAATTAAAGTAGTTCTTTGCAAAATGTTGTTGAAATTTTCGAAATTTAGGCACTAATGACTTTTTTGTTGTTGTTGAAGAACTTGATGGAACAGGATATCATTAAAGTCCTGATATTTTTTCCTTGACAGTTCCATTCTATTTCCCGTATGTTCGCAACTTCATTCTATTTCATGACTTCATTTATGAATGAAAAACATTTGGTGACTGCTTCTATATTTAAAGAAGGAAAAAGAAGCACCCATTTATAGTAGGCGGAAAAAATAGTTACATGCATTTATTTGTGATATTTTAATAAAACGTTTTAGTCATTTTAGATTTGTACGTTGATTTCGTTTATTGATGCTAAAGAATTTATCAGGCTTTTGACTGAAGGATTATTGATAATAAGGTTTTCCATATTTAATTTTGCTGTAAAGATTTTGCAGTTAAATGAGTGGGTTATTTGCCATTACTTCGTGTATGAATGTACCACAAAATGTATGTTTTTATAAAAATATTTTTATTCTGGGAAAGTATTGAAATCTTACAAATGAAAGTTTTATTTATTTGAAAAAAGAATGTCTTCGCTTTATAAGAAACGTTCAATTGTTCACTGAACTATTTGCTCTGTAAGTTTTTTCTTTAATAATAGCATGGACTTAAATGGACAGAGAAAAGGTGAAATTTACTGCAAAGGTCATTGGGTTCTTTCTATTGTTTTGTTTTTTAGCCACGCGGTTGAAGCATTTCCTGGCCATCAAAACCACAATATTTTTCTTCCTTCCTTCTGAAATTGATTTCAAACTCTTGTCTCGAAAACTTTCAACAAGGAATGTTTCTAACGAAGTGAGCCTTAAGTTCTTTTCTTTCTTGCAAGGTACTTGAGCAGCTTGTCGGACTGTCGTTACAAGGTTTAAGGTGTTTATAGCCCATAAAATCTGAAGCTACAGCCTTTTCTTCGACATGAAAAAACACTGGCGAAACATGTGTTTTCGGTAGTTCTAATTTAAGGTAGTCGTAACTTGATTTTTATATTTCCTCTTCGTCCCACGAGTTACGTTAGTTTTATGGAAAAGCTTTGGATGCGAACTAAATACTTGGGAGGGTTTTGGGATAAGAAAAAACCCCCATCTTTTATGCTTTTTATATCTTAATTAAAGTGCAGATTCGTTATTTCATACACCATTTTATGGGAGTTTAACCCCTTTTTTTCGCTTGTTCTTGAAGGGAGCGGTAACAGGATATAATGTTCCATTGTTCTGTCTAGTGTTGGTGGTAATATTGAAAATGCCATGTTGGAATTTTCGTCATTATAAATATAAATGAAAATTTAACAGACCGCTGTGAATTAGTTTAAAACATCGTGTTAAATTTAGAAAATGTATTCAAATTCCGAAATAGCTTATTATAGATTTATTTTTCAAATATTAAATTGTTTAGAGAAAAGAATTATAAATAGAAGGATCTAAAAATCTTTTTACTATCATTATTTATTTATTATTATTATCTATAGCAGCTTGCTAAAGATGCGTGTAATATGACTTTTTTCCCCCATTCAATTCATGCACTGTAGTAAAGAATTTTTGTGCAACTTTCGCAAACAAATATGGACAAAAATGAAATAAAAAAAAAGAATTTTTTTGAATGAAATCGTCAGAAAAGACTTGTTTCTTAAACAATAGCCCTTTATTATTATTATTAAACTTTCCATTTTTCCAATTCAAGCTTTTAATCCATAAGTCTTTTAAATCATCTCGGGAATCTCAACTTATAATGTACTTATCGTGTGTGATCTAACCTAAATGCTGTTTAAACCTAAATGTTAGACTTTCAATTCTTGGTGAGAAAACAATGGAATCTTAAAACCATATTTTGTTGGTTGCGATTTCGAAATTTCCAACCATTTAAACTGTGGAAACTGGTTGAAGAATTGCTTTCTATTGAACGCCGTTTTCAAATTCTTTGTTTGCAAATTTTTATGGGTTTTTTTTAATGTAATATTCTATGCAAATAAAAAAATCCCTGCTCGCTTCAATTAAAGTTTACTAAACTTCTTAACCTGTAAATTCAGCAAAATAATTAAAATGGTGTTTTCTTTTAAATTCACGTATGCGAAAATTAAATGATTAAAAAAAAAGAGAATCGAATTAACTGAATAGAAGTATTTATTTTTGAAAGAGAAGGGGAAAAAATGAGCATTTTAATTAAAGAAATTATATAACTGTGGTGATTCTTAGAAAAACATGAGTATTTAGAATTTACTTAATAAACTGAATCAATATATTAGCTGGCAATATTATATTTCTTGTGATTTAATTTGTGGTAATTTATAATTCATTAATTATAATTAAACTAAAAGAATACCGAACTTCAGCAACTTTTACTATATTTTGCTTATCTATATATGAAATAATAACATCTCGCCTATTTGTGGAAAAATTATCATTTATAAAATTAAATTAAAGACTTTACTTTCTCCTATACGTAGTATAGAGAAAATGTAGTAATTGTCGAAAAATTCAAATTTGAGATTTTGACGAATCTCTACGTTTCAGACCTTCTTGAGTTCGAAAAACACAATGTTGGAAAATATCTGTCTGTCTGGGGCAAAGATGAGTAAAATATGTTCAGTGGAAGTTCGTCTGACCAACTGTTAATAACTAATATATGTTAACACGACAATTACTAAACGAAGAGAGCTAGATGGATAACATTCGGTATACTGATTTAACATCTATGGTGTAAACACCTGTCAAATCCAATTGCAATTTTACTGTCTGTCGGTCTGTATTTTCAGAAACATGTAAACGCGTAAATACAAATACGCAGTGATTTAAATATATCAAATTTTGGCATGAGATTTTGTGACAGCAAGTGAGTTTTATGTCAAGTTTTTGTTTCAGTCGGTTGAGAAAAACTTATTTTAGATTTGGAGTGATAAAAAATTGGAGCAAATATTTTTTTGTTCAATTTTTCAAAGATTTCGATCGTAGTATTTGGAATGCTAACTATTATTCTGTAGCTTATTGAAAGCGCTGATGTTTAATATTGAGTTTGCTTGAGTACTCTTATTGACTTCTCTCTATAATTACTCTCGACTTATCACAGTAATTATTGCAAATGAAGCTAGAACTGAACTTATCACTTGTATTTGTATTCGTCCAACACAAGTAAGGAATTTATCTCTTTAATTTGTATTCTTGCAACACATTTAAGTAAAGAATTCATCGCTTGTATTTGTATTTCCTGCAACACATCTAAGTAAGTAATTTATCGCTTGTATCTGTGTTCCTGCAACATATCCAAGTAAGATACAGCTTTTCATATAGTTGCCTAGCCATATGAGATCTGTTTCTGTTTCACTATAGATGAACTGCAATGAAATAAGGTGTTTTGCGTTTGTTGAATATGTTTGGCGCTTCAATGATAAAAATTGTCGTATAAAAAAATCTACATACATCACGGGATTATATTCATATTTCTTGGGTATTAAGTTTCATTAATTAAAATAAAAGCGGAAATAGTAGAGTAAGAGAGGGGGGGATTTAATGATGAAAGTAATATCCAAATAATTTTTGTAATAAT
The DNA here is from genome assembly GCA_026543865.1 of Argiope aurantia. NCBI lineage: Eukaryota > Metazoa > Arthropoda > Arachnida > Araneae > Araneidae > Argiope > Argiope aurantia. The sequence continues at coordinate 34,035 of JAPMOR010124426.1, read as the reverse complement.
CTTTTGCGACTTTTTCTAATAAATCTTTACTTGATGACTTACAGTAATGAATTCTCATTACGTATATTAATAAACATTTCTAATTAAATAATTTGAAAAATCGAATCAAAACTTGAAGCACCGCCAAAGCCAGAATTTCGTAATTCTGTTATCGTGTGGGTGAGAATGATTTAAAGCATCCATTGTAGGCGGTTGACGCTGCACGTATGTTTTGTGAAGGAGGCCGTTTAACTGCCAGCTGCTCTCTGTGCCTGTCTGAAAAAAGAAACAAAAAATATTGCAGTTATACAAAATGAAATGTGAACGAAAAAGAAATGTGATGTATAATCCTTATTTAAAGACACAGAAAAAGTGACTTAGCTCTTCTCTATCAAAGCTTTCTATCTACACATTACAGACATATTCTTCCTATTAAAAAAAAAGAATCTTGAGTTCTCGCTTCGTTAGTAGCGAGAAGGCAGGATAAGGAAGAGGCTGGAGTTATGATTTGAAGCAGTTGTGCAAAAGGGAAACTTTTTCCCTCCATGCATAAAAGATAATTATTTTTATCGTCAATTTTAATAACTCCACCCATTTTTTTTTTCCTCATCAGATCTCTCAATTAAGATCTTAGAATGTGATTTGCCAAGCATATCAGTTTAAAAGAAAGTCATTGTTTCAATTATGAATCATTCATTTAAAATTAATAAATAATTAAAAATGGAACCTCTGAATTATGATTTTATATTTTAAAGAAAGTAGGTTATGGTAATTTCTTATGAGATTTTTTTTCTTAATTCAATGTTAGCTTGTTGAAGATCGATATATTATTCTTATACGAATATCTTAATGACCTAATGGTCTAGTCTAAATTTCGAAAACGGAGAATTCGAACGGAAATTTCAAACGGATATATATATATATATAATATAGTTGCCCTTATTACGGAGAATTCTCAATGATTTCAGTTTTAAGATAATTAAATTCAGAACTAATCATACTAATAGAGATTTTTACAAAAAACAGATAAATTAGGAAAACTGCATTTGTTAAAACTTACTCGTGAATTAGCTATTTATATTTTGATATATGCTCGTTGAAAAATATTTCAACAATTCCAGTGTTGTTGTTTTTTTGTTAGTTAATTTACATTTTGGAATTAATTATATTGATCCAATCAATCTTTTAATATCGATTTATTTGTAAAAGAAAAAAGAAATAACTAAATCAAATCATTCCAGAAAAATAATAAAATTAAACGTTATTACATGTCTGAAAAATAAAAAAATAAAAAATAAATCTTTAATTTTTTACGTCTGAAAGATTCTAAATCTGCTTTGTCTGCCGATTTAGTTTTGTCTTTTTGTTGGTATTGAAATATTTTTTTTTCAAACAGAGAATATTTTCGAATTTTTTTCTGGATCTTTTTTTTTTTTAAATATAGAGATAGATATTTTTAGGAACCATTTTTTAGACAGTATACTCTATAATTTTTATAACTTACCTCGTTAATTCAGAAACCATGGGGAGATCCATAACATTAGTCAGTAGTGAGAAAATTCACATGTTTTTTTCTTCCTTCTCCTCTTTTAATCAGTTAGGATCAAACAAGATAAACAGTAGCACGGCATTAATAAAGAAAATCATTCCCGACTTCCACTACCAGCTAATCACTTCGACAGTGGATCAAGCCGAATTTTGACTGCAACAGCACTTTATCTCATTCATCCCCTCCGACCATGACTAAGATTGGGCCTCCCCATTATTATCCACGAT
>JAPMOR010124426.1:0-31880 GCA_026543865.1 Argiope aurantia | reverse complement strand
ATATATATATATATATAATATAGTTGCCCTTATTACGGAGAATTCTCAATGATTTCAGTTTTAAGATAATTAAATTCAGAACTAATCATACTAATAGAGATTTTTACAAAAAACAGATAAATTAGGAAAACTGCATTTGTTAAAACTTACTCGTGAATTAGCTATTTATATTTTGATATATGCTCGTTGAAAAATATTTCAACAATTCCAGTGTTGTTGTTTTTTTGTTAGTTAATTTACATTTTGGAATTAATTATATTGATCCAATCAATCTTTTAATATCGATTTATTTGTAAAAGAAAAAAGAAATAACTAAATCAAATCATTCCAGAAAAATAATAAAATTAAACGTTATTACATGTCTGAAAAATAAAAAAATAAAAAATAAATCTTTAATTTTTTTACGTCTGAAAGATTCTAAGTCTGCTTTGTCTGCCGATTTAGTTTTGTCTTTTTGTTGATATTGAAATATTTTTTTTTTTCAAACAGAGAATATTTTCGAATTTTTTTCTGGATCTTTTTTTTTTTTAAATATAGAGATAGATATTTTTAGGAACCATTTTTTAGACAGTGTACTCTATAATTTTTATAACTTACCTCGTTAATTCAGAAACCATGGAGAGATCCATAACATTAGTCAGTAGTGAGAAAATTCACATGTTTTTTTCTTCCTTCTCCTCTTTTAATCAGCTAGGATCAAACAAGATAAACAGTAGCACGGCAATAATAAAGAAAATCATTCCCGACTTCCACTACCAGCTAATCACTTCGACAGTGGATCAAGCCGAATTTTGACTGCAACAGCACTTTATCTCATTCATTCCCTCCGACCATGACTAAGATTGGGCCTCCCCATTATTATCCACGATGATTTATTCCTTATAACGCATCCCTCTTCAAAATTATCTTTAATTCCAGCGCAAAAAAGTTCATAAATGGCATGTGCACTAGCACCGTGGTATCAAAGGATTGATAGCGAACGAAAGTGGAACTGAGTGTAGGGGGCCCCTTTCAGCTACTTGGGCCCCCGGTGGGAATTGGAAAGCTTTTAAGTCAGGAATGCGTCAAGCTGAGAGAAGCATAGATTGTTTTATCCAAATTGTAATTTATGAAGGATGGATATTGTGTCATCTTCAATTTCAGTTTAAATATCATTCATTGTAAATGGTATGATCCTGAATTTTGCATTTTGGCGCATGACGCATCTCAGTATGTGAGTAGTATCAGTTTTGACGGTTTATTCTTTTGTAATGTCGGAGAATTGTTGCTGGGGTGAGAAGTTATTAATATTTGTGAAAAAGAGGAAACATTTTAAAGGGTAAAAAATGGTTTTCTCCAGACTATTTTCTTTGTGAATTTGACATGTCAGATAAAAGATTTTAGAACGATTAAATTGATGTTGCTGGCTTATACTTCACCAGCAATGTAAGCATATAAAGGCATAATTTCATGACTTAAATCTGTGACGTTTTAATGCTTGATTGTAAATAAAAATCTAAGGAGCTCATGTTTTTTTTTTTTTTTTCCAAGTACCAGCTGGTGGATAATTTTTTATTTTTTATTTTTTTATTTTGTTTGAAATTTTGCGTGCATATCTGTAATGAATGCATAGCTATCGATGTAGTCTTTTTTGCAAAACATCTGAAAATAATCATTTCAACAAATACTTAGCTAAATTGAATACTAAAGGATGTATTTTTAACTACTTTGCAAAAAATAAAAGTTAGGGAAATAAATGGGTTTGCGTGAGTCTTTTCTTTATGCATCTGTAATATATATTGAAAAAAAAAAGTCATAAATTATTAATTTTATGTATTTTTTACTTTATTATATTTGTTAGAATTAGAAGCTTAAATGTTAAACAAAAAAATTAAAACCATTAAAAAATTGTACAATCTATTTCACAATTTGTGTTCGCTCTTTCCTTCTTATTTATATTCGCATTTGTATTCATCATATAAATCCGAAAATATGGTCGCAATAGTTTGCGGATCATAATAAAATCGGAATTGCACATTTCTTTTTATTTTAAAAATATATTTTTAAAGTAATAAAAATGCTGCAAAATTTACTTCCTGTTGCCACCCTTTGAGATTCCCATTCTTTCAGTTTACATCCTGTAACGCAGGACGTAAAATGGTTCTGTAATGGATACATTTGTAAGCAAACCTCAACTATAAAACGAATGCATTTAATTGTAAATTAACACAGTACATTCTAGTAAATTTATTCTCATTGCATTTTTATTTTTAATTTTACGATCAGAACAGTAATTTCTAGAATGATCGTAGGGTTGTAACTGAAGGCAAGCATGGTTGAGAATATACGATAAAATTATTTGTTGCAGAAAAAGAGGGAAAAAAAGTTCTAAATAGAGAATCGCAACAATTTTTTTTAATGTTTAGATTTAAGCCCCCCCCCCCCCAATACTTCTTACATTTGTCGTTTTCTCTGATATTTTTTTCTCATTGCCATGGATTTAAAAAAAATTGTGATTGTAACTTTTAATAATCGTAATTAATCCACGCCATCATAACTACTGTTCGCTAAGGCCATGGAACTTTTGCGCAGCCTTATCCGAGGTCAGAGGATGATAATTTTATTAAAGAGTATGTGAGACAGTTTTGGGGAACTCTAGCGCTGTTTTTTTGTTTGTTTTTCAATTTTTGTGTGGAATTCGGCATTTGAATGGGATTCAGAAATAGAAAAAAAACTTTAGAAATTCACATTGTTTCATTTTAATTCATTTTCTTTAATAATGCATTTTCCCCGATGGATTTAGTGATAAAAAGCTACGAGTTCTCTTGTTGCGTATACATGCGCTTCAGCATTAACTAATGTTTTTAAAAATTGTATTTTTTGTCAAGACGGGAACGTTTTTATTACAACTTTTTTCCCTCCTTAAACGGTTCCAAGCTAAGATATGTCTTATTTTTGAATGTCAGTTAAATTGTAAAATTCATAGTTTTAGGTGGTAGGCTGCATTTTGTAAATACTTAAATTTTTCCGCCGTTGATGTTATGGCGTGGAATTTTTTTTAAAGTTGTATGATAATGTTTCGACTGTCTTCATCATCTGATTGATATATATCCTTAATACCCTTTATATAACTTTAAAAAAATTAATAGTTAATCAGACCTCTGTTTAGTTTCGGCAAGGTGGATATTTATTCTGACTGAGTTTTACTAAGACATGGGTATATCTGACAGTTATGCATCCCCCCTGCAGTATTTAGTTTCTAATTCAATTTACACTTCATCATAATGAAAGAAACTGGCATCATTTAATATTCCCCCAAAACATGTCTATCAATTTAAAAACAAAAACAAGAATATATAATGCGATCATAGTCTTTCAGTTTGAAGTCATCTAAACTATAATATTATTCAGTGTGATTATATCAGCATTATATTCGATTGAAACTTAATGCAAAAGTTGTAAAAAGTGAAAAACATTAAATGTGTCCGGAATACAAGCAAAGAATGAAGTCGAGCGTAATTTAGTAAACATAGTTAAGTCGCATACATTTATCCATTTTTCATTCAATGTTAAAATCATATGAAATTTTATACACACATTTTACATTCAAGTACATATATTCAAAATTTAGAATCTACAGAATTTGATACCCTTAAATGACTTCAAACCCATCAGCCCAAATGCGTTTCATTTTTTGGCGGCCTCCTTTTTTTTTTTTTTTTTACACACACGATAAGCAGAGGCGCGCGCCGTTCTCCTGTCGGCTAGCTTTGTGTGTATTTGGAACTTCGTGATTTCAACAATAGCAGTTAGTTAAAGAGCTACACAATAGAAAAAGTACCCCCTTTTTTTCTGCCTATGTGACTCCAGTGACGTGTGCACTTATGACGTCATGGTCGAGAGATCGGTGTGATGAAATCAATGCTAGTGGAGTGGAATACCCTTTGTTGTGTACGACCAACCCTCCCATATTTTGGAATAAAATATTTTACGCTTTATACTATTGTTAAGTCAAGTAACATCTGGCAGCACAAGTGGTTTTTCAAAAATGTTATGAAAATTGTTTATTAAATGAAAGAAAATAATCATAAAATAAATATAATAATAAATAAATGTGTTCTAAGTTTTATATTTCGAATTTGAATATCCATGGAAAAAATTAACTTGATATATAAAAAATCCAATATTTAAAAATATTTAATGCATTTTTTTAAAAATTTTTATTAAAAGCAATTCTGGAGAAAAAAAATTTTAGACCAAAAGAAAACATAAAAGAATTATCTTCAAGAAATTTATTTTTAAAAAATTTACAAATATGTAGATTTTTCAGAATTATTGCTTCTCTATGAAGAAAAATTTTATATTTATATATCGTGTTTATTTCTTTCGCTACGCTTCTATTTCGTTTATGAAGTTGAATTTTCCTTTCTTATTTAAACATTTCAATTTTATTGGCTAGAAAAATTAAAACTAAATTGAATTTTAAGTAAAGATATAGTTCCATGTTAGGAAATAGATTCGTAGAACGGAAGCCAAGAAATATGCACGATTTGCCTCGAAGAGTTTATTACTTTATTGTGAACGTGTTTATTTTATGTTGAACGAGTTCTAGCTACACATGGCCCAATTGCCAATAAACTCTTAAGTATCGTTACCACCATTCGTAAACGACTTCTGATCTTTCGAGAATTTCTGTAGTAAAAATCATTTACATAGTTTTATTCTTGATAAATTTATATATTTGAGTGAGATCGCCTTTTTTTAAAAAAAAATCTGAAATAGCTATACATAACTTTCTTTTTATATGCAGAAACTGTTCTTCCCTTAAAAATTTGAGATTTCTGAAAAAGTTGGAAGTATGGAAGTTCGATATATTATATGTGTTTTCACTGTACATACTCTCAATTGCAGTCTAAAAATAATCGAATTAAAAAAGAAACTAAGTAAGATCATAATGTATTTCTTCACATTAATTCCATAATAATTCTTAGAAAAAAAAAATTGAAAATTGAGCTTAAAAATTCAGTTAATTAGACCTCTACATTAATTAAGTGGGCTAGATAGATACCCGGAATTAGCTAGGTAGTCCAATATTTATGTTTTCAGCTACAGATTTTTTTTCCGAATATGAATTAGTTGTCGAAATTAGTTTTCCTTTACTGATAAGTATATTAATCGTATTTAAAACTTGACAAAGGGTTAGATTTAATTTTTAAAAAAATTACCTCAAAAATATTTTTAGTTCTTACTATATTTATTAGCATAAACTGAATAATAATTCAAAACAATAAATTTGCAGGAAGGAAAATCTTATATACCTGACTAACTGAAAATTAATTGCAATTCTAATGACATTTTTAACGTCAATTAATTATTAAAAGACATGTATCATAATAATTAATTATGTTATAATATAAAAGTTTTTTTATAAGAGCGCAATAAGGAAATAGTTGGCATGTGTTTCAAAGGAAGGATTAGCAGTCATTAAATAGGCACCAATGTCTACAAAAACTCCCTGCATTTTTTTTTCCCTTTGAAAAGGATACATTACATTTTAATGATAATCTATTTTCTAGACAACTCTTGTAGACGTGTCGATCTGCCTGCATAGCTTTAAGATTTAAAAACATTAGTTAAGTTAGATAATAATGCTTTGAACATCGCATAATGTTATTTATTTAAATTAGATAATTAGGTTTCTAAATGAACAATGTAACAAATTTGTACAATAATCTTTTCTAATTCCTTATTAACTGTTCCTTGTTTTGAAAGATTTAAATCGTTTAATTGGAGACTTTAGAACTTCGAATTAAAAAAAACAGATACTGTTTATAAATATGTCTTTTAGATTACTTACATTAAAAGCAAATTATTTTAGCTTAGTGTATAAAGTAAATAGATAAAATATGAATAATTATCTTAGGAATAACGTGTTTTATTTTCTAGCTCTGTTTCATAATACCGTTTCATAACTCATTCTTCTCTTTTTCATTAGTTTGTGTAGTAGATTTATTGTAAATAAATTGTAGATCCAAAAAAATATTTCAATGATTCAATTTGTTTTTGTAATAACTTGCATTTATCTGCCAAAATTTTAAAATAGATTACAAATTTCAATATATTTATGATATCTAGTTCAATATTTATTTCACTGTATTTTTTTGTCCCATTTACAGATCTATACTTTTTTATATGTCAGTTTTAAAAGTATATCACAAACAGGAATTCCCGTTCTTTATCCTACTAAGTAGGTAAAATAAATATTATTTTCGATTATGTGATATAATGATGCGGATGACTTATTAAAATTCTTACCTATAAAAGACAAATTCCATTAAGGCTTCCAATGTCTGCAGTTTCGGAGGCAAAAGAATTGTGTGTGTAATACGAGCTTTATTCTTGATTGGTCTTCTAATATCGGAGAGTGTATATAAATGTCAGGAAAGAAATAAGCCGATTCATTCTTTTGTTTATTATTATACCCCTCATAGTAGACTGACGACAAATTGAATGTACTTCAGCACATAAACATTGGATTTTTCCATTCAACCATATGAAAAGAATATGCAAATAATTTCAGAAAGGCTTTCTCTGTTCCAAGACCTTGTGTAAGATCTTTTTTTCCTATCAATAAAATATATTATTTGTTCAAAGTTGTTTAAATAAATGAAATAAAAAAAGTTTTCTCTGTATGAAAGATTTATGAAAGTTCAAAGATGACGTGTATTAGTCATCAACAAAATCCCACTCTTCTTCTTCAACCCTATAATCTTGAAATCGGAAGCGATTTGCGACATTACCGTCATAAGCATTTCTCATGGCTAACACTTGCTGATAACAGAAAGGACGCGTTGAAGCGCGTTTGAACGTGAAATGATTTCCTGACAGCATTTTCACATCGTTTACGAGATCGTACTGCAAATTGTCCTGCCCTTTTAAAGTGATTTTTCTCTCTCCCTCCGTCCTTCTAGAAAAAAGAAAGAGGAGAAAAAAAAATCGCGTTTTAGATAAGCTTTTCCCCCATGAAGGGACAGATAAAATAAAAATAAAATAAATAACGGTCTTTCGCGCTATCAGCTCTTTCCCACACGCTGAAACTTGGACTTCTAATGCATCTAACACAATGCACTAAAGAAGTCAAAAGGTTAAAATCTGGAATGGCGAGACAGTCAGAGGTGTACGCTTTAAGACTCGCTTGTGTAAAAAAATAAAAAATATATAAAAACCGAGCGAGACGCCCAGGACTGGAAAGGAGTGGGGGGGGGGGGTATATCAAAATTTAACATCAGCGTAATAAAAAGAACGGGTAAGATGTTATCGGTCTTGCTCATTTGTTCAAAAGACTGGAAAAGCATAATAAAAACCTATATGTGCAAGAATGATAGTTTCTGTAGTCTGTAAAGTTTCTGAAATATTTATGTATGTAGAGTTCAATAGAGCTTGACTATATCTTATTTCATCGTTTAAATGCTCGCATTTGCTTTATTTCCTTAATTTTTGTTTTTGGATTTTAATTTCATATCTTTTTACCCATTATTCCTTCAACGCTGTATTTTTATAAGTTTGTTAATTTATTTATATTTATTGCAAATTTAGACATTTTGTGGTTTTAGGCGGTGAATGTTATGAAGCCAATCTGTTAAAAAATGGTCAACTTAGTCCCATATTTCAACACATTTTTAATTTAACATCATGTTACTGATTTATCTTAGGTTTATTTACTATTTAATTGATTTGTGAAAACGTATATATAAATTTTTAAAATTTATTATGATTCTTAATTGCGCGGCATCTGTATTTGTGCACGCAATTACCTGAGCAAACATTCAGTGCTTATACTGTAATATTTTCTATCAGTATACATATGTACACTAATTCTATGTATATTGTATTCAATGTATGCATATGTCACATCAACTAATCCCAATATAAAATAAATAATATATTCTAAAAATAGATAAATTCTAATATATTCTAATATATAGTGATGAAAGTGATTTTGAACCAATTCATCACAAGAAAATTTGGGCGACTAATAGTAATTACTATTAGTGCGACTAATAGTAATTGAATTATGTGTGTTTTGAAAAGTTCTTCATACTTAAAATGAGAAATTATATTTTAAAAATGTTTCCGTAACATCGAAATAATTAAATTGGTTAATTATTTGGAAAGCACTTTCTAGTTATTTCGTAAATCTTCAATAGATTTTCTAAGTGAGATTTTTTTATGCGACCACATAATTATTTTTTTTCTTTAACGTGTTGTTATAGCTATTTTAGCTTATTCATTATATCTATTTATGATGTTTCGGAATATTTTTTTGTACTATCTCTGTTAAGCTGTCACCTATTTACCGCACAAAAAAGGTTTGGCTATATTTCATCTTTGTACGATTGCATACGAGGAAGTAAAAATATGGTCACAATTCTAAATAGAAATTAAAATATGTATGTATAAAAAATAATAATTTATAACTTGTAGAAAAGTACCTTTAAAATAATTTATTCCCTATCCAATATTTAAGATTAATGATTTGTTGTATGTTTTGCTTCTAGATTATTGAAATATTTGGTTCATTTTAGCTGAGTCTGTTAAATTTTTTTTTGTCTCTTTTATGTTTTAAACATTTAGCTGCTTTTTTAACAAAAATTGAAACTAAGGCGCATCTAAATGGAAAAAAAAAATGGTTAAAAAAGTTCTATTTTTTTAACAAATTTAATTAATTTATCTAAAATGTAAAGATGTAGTTTTAGGAATATTTTGTACAGTTTTTTTTTCACCCAACTATGGTTTTCATTTTTTTTTCTTTCAAAAATATGCATTCTAAACGTCAAAAAATTGGAATTCGAAAAATTTGAATTTTGACGAATCTCCTTGTTTTAGATATCTCTGAGTTCGAAAAGTGCATTTTTGGAATTATTTCTGTTTTTCTGTGAACTCGGTAACTCAGGAATGTTTTGAGCTGGAAGGATGAAATTTGGTATTTCATCTTTGCACCAAATTTGTAAATATCTAACAAATTTTAAAATTCAGAGGATGTCTGTCTGATTGTCTAAATATAAAGTAAAACGATAACTACAAACCAAAGAGAATTATTAGATGGAAAAAATTTGTCATCTGAAGTTTAGATATGTATCAAATTTTGAACAAAATACGTCTAGAGGGTGATCGTCTGTCGATCTATATTTTCTCAAGCATATAAACGCTATAACTCAAAAACGCATTGACTTTAATATATCAAATATGATGTGATCTTGTGGTTAAAATTGTGGTTCTGTGTCAATTTTTCGATTCATTCGGTCAAAAAAAAAAGTGTCCAAAATACATACGTCGATTTTCCGGTTCTGTATTAACTGCATCCCAATAATTGATCTCCAAAAAAATTGCTAAAGATTGCGCTCTAAGATGCTCTTTCGTAGCTAATATTCGTCAATGGCATACAGTTAATAATACATAAGTATATTTATTTATTAGAGAGTATGCGAGAATGTTTCAAGGTGACCACCCCCGCTAGTTTAAGAAGTAATAACTGCAATATTGTGTTTTGAATTTCAATTTCTTGAGATGCCTGGTTTGCTTCAGGAAATGTATAATGTTCAGGTTAAAATAAAATCCTATTAGGTCGAATTTTGACGAGCTCTGTGCTTGTTGATTTTATAAATCTGTAACCATGCCGCATGATCATGCATCACGTGATTTGAAAAGAATTTGCTTATCTTACTTAATCCAGCCAGTGCCTTTATTCATTGTTATTATAGTAAATAATATTCTAATAAAGCGGTATTTTATTCACGGATTTATCTTAAAATAACTTAATTATGTTGATGCTGAATGATGTGATGTAGTGTCGTTAGCTATGTTATTCTTGCTTGTTAACCCTGATTTATCAGCAAATTTTATGATGCAGTTAGCATTTTTAACTATCATGTTTCTTAGGGAAGTCCATTGTGCAATAAATGTTTCATTTTTTGGTGTGAGAAGTTGAATTTTAATTATATTGCTTGCCTATTTTTTTTTATCTGTATTCTCATTTATTTCAAACTTGATGGTATCCCTGCATTGCATAGGTTGAAATTATTTCTATGAGTTTTACGGATGAAAACAAATTAATTACCACAGAACTTCATTAAGATCTTTCAAGTACTTTAGTATTTTGTGTAATAATATTGAGCAAATATTCAAACCAAAACAAATATTTATAGGATAGATTAAAGTTATCAATTTTAATTATTTTGCTTGCCTGTTTTTTTGTTTGTTTGTTTTTTTGTTTTTTTTAAATCTGTATTTCCATTTATTTCAAATTTTCAACAGAGCTTGAGATGAAATTATTATTATGAGTTTTGCTAATGAAAACTTCACTAATTAATTATCACAAAATTTCTTTAAAATCTTACCTATGTTTTAATATTTTGAGTGAAAATACTAGTTCCATAACAAATATTTACGGCAGAGATTAATGACATCAATATCAGATCAACTGTTGAAAACTTGTTGGTGTAAATCTATTATAGAAGAATGTAAAAATCTATTTAATTGGAACAATGGATATAATCTCAATGGGTTTGTAAATCAATGCATTAATGTATTTAATATAAAAAGCTCCTTTATATAAAATATTACAATGCACAAATATTTCTGATATAAGTTTACATATCGTGTTTGGTCAGAGAATTATAGACTGTTCAAATGATATTCAATAAATAAACAGAAACAGAGTCATTTTTTTTTTCATAGATCATTAATAATTTTCGAAGAAGGACAACATTTAATTATGAATGGTAATTTAAGTATATGTTTACAGCATGGAATACATCTTGAGCAGAGTATTTAATTCTCTGTCGACCTTTAAAAGCAAGTAATCACATTTTGAATAAATTTTTAGTGACAGGAAACCTCAAAAACAATTTTCACCTTAAAGAGACGTTTTACAGATAAAGAAACAATACTATTTAAATATTTTTCTTTCCCATGTTTTGGTTATTTTAAATATAATTTGCTAAACAAATAATCGGGGCTGCCATGTTGTTGTCCATTTTCAGTTTGAAACTTTTATTTTTTTTATCAATAACAGATTAAGTGATTAGTTTCATTCACTGACGTATTCCGCAGGCTTCCTGGAATTTTTGAGCAAAATTGGAATTAATTATTCAATAACATAGACTTTTGTTTAGTACGGGAATAAAAAAAATAAAAAAAATTCCTTCATTTTTTTTATGTGGCGAAAAATTAAATCTTTGAAATATAAAAAATAAATCATTGTTGTTTTTAGTGCAAAGATTATTTGGAGGTGGAAACTAAGAAATGAGCCTATTATTTTGTTTGTTATTTAGATTCAATTTTTGAAGTACACCTAGAGAAATTACTTTAGTTATCAGAAAATTTGTCTTTGAAATTTTGACAAATTTCCAAATTTATATTTAAAAAGAATCAGAATAAGATCTCCGCCTTTCAAAGAAAACTCAAAGAACAAGACCGATGAAATTTGATATGCAGTTACCAATATACCAAAGTTGTCCAATTTTAGTATATTGGTCCAGGCGTTTTAAAGAAAGATTTCTTAAAGCGTATTCGATTTCCTTCAATTCTATATTATGAAGCACAAAACGTGCAAATTGTGTAAAAGTGCGAAAAAGTCATGAGAAGAAAACCTTTGCTAGTTATATCTATTTCCTTCAAACAACTCATCTTTTAAAAATGCAATCATCTTTAAAATATCTTTTTCATGATAGCATCATCTGAACAATGAAGAATTTTTAAGCAAATTCAATAATAAATAAAGTTTTTAAATCTATGGAATCAGAATTTATATGGATCAACTTTCAAAAGAATCTTGGTAATACGATCAATTTATTGAGGTCATCTTAATATTTGCTAACCTCTTGAGAAAATTTATGTATAGTATATTAAATGGGAGTAGAATTTGATATTTTCGATAACTTTATTTAGAACTCACTTCGGGAAAATATTAGTGCTGGTTCTCATTAGCAAGCATGCTATTTTTAGGTATTTAAACTGTAATAAGAATTGCAAATTCAAATTATTTATATCCCAGTTGCTACGCTGACAAATGAGGTAAAACAAATATTATCCCCAACGGACGCAGCTTACTTATAGACATACTGGAGAGAATGAAGCATACATAACATCTGCCGTGACCTGAATGCTAATAATTAGCCCGCAACAGGTTTTTGATGTGATGGTAAATACCACTTCTAAGTATTCGAAGGTCCCTCAAAAAATGTGGTATGAAGTATGTATTTATGTATACATCTTTATAATTGTATTCTAATATAAATTACATATGCCTATTTTTTTCGAACATATTCTTGCTGCACCTTATCGAGTTCTCCACCCTTTAATTCCATTATAGTATGAGTCTTAGCAGCGGCCGTGTTCTGAGCGCAGATGTTTCCATATGAAGCTTGACACATGCTGTCTAATTGTTGAGTGTCTGGTTTTTAGTGTTGTAATTGTAAATGCGATTCCGTGTCTTTTCTTTCTTTTTTTAAATCATTCCTCCCAAACGCTTTTCATCATGTCATGATAATATCAGGATATGTCATGTTTTTGTTGATTTATTCGTTAGTCTATCAATTTCTCTAGGTTGTAACAAAATTTTGCTCGCTTACTCTTCGAGAACTATAGAACATATATTTTAAACATGATTGTATTTATAGGCTAGTGTATTATCTACAAATTGCTGCTAATTTTTTTGTAATGTATATCTTTCCCTTCTTTTTATTTTTGGCCGCCCTTTTATTCTCTCTCAGATGTTTCTTCTCACAATTCAAAATTCCCTTCCTTATTGTTATGAAAATTAGTGTTTTTATTTTATTGTAAATTTTACTCATAATATGATTGAATTTTTCACGTATTTTTTTATAAACATAGTTATGATCTCAGATTCACTCTATTGCATATTGACAAATTATCGCGTATTGCGTTGTACGGCTGCATCCTGCATGTTGTAAAAGTCATTCAAAACATTCTTCAAGACAATCTGTTGAACCTAGGGCTACCAAATTTGGCACGCGCTTATTTCTTTGATGATAGTATATATATATATATATAGAAAAGGATGTTTCAAATTTTCATTTTTTTTTTCTTTATAACTTTGGCGTACTTTTTAATCAGATCATTTTTTCAAATCATAAGCTTTACACTAATGCAATCTTTCTTTATGTACGTTTTTTTTTTTCCTCTCTATTTTAGATACTTTAAAAAAATTATATCTATTACAACAATAATTTTACTTGATTTAGTAATTGAATTTGTAGTACTGGCGATGATAGTATTTACATTTTTTGTGTGCACGCATAGACTGCTATATAGCTAAAATGTTGTTATATATAAAGTTTTAAAACTGAAGTAAAGGTAGGCAAATCAAGCTTAAAACATTACCATGCTACGATGTTTCGGACATTTTTGTTTTACTTACTTTTATAATACCGATTTTTCATGAGAAATCTTCAGGGAATTAAAAGATAGCAATCTCGCGATTCTTAGTTTTTCATATATGAACTACTATAATTGTCAAGAAATTGGAACTTGAGATTTTGATGGAACTTTACCTTTTAGATCTTTAATGACATTTTTGGACATCTCTGCTGCGAACACAAAAACGCTTTGAGCTGGATTGATACAATTTGATATATGGCCTTTATATCAAATTTGTAGATTTCTGTCAAATTTTGAGCGAAATCCATCCAGAGGAAGTCTGTTCATTCAGCTGCCTGAATTTAAGTTACACAATTACTACAAGAAAATGAGAGTTAGAGCTATAAAAGCTTGTAAATTAGCATCTCAAATGTAGATACATGTGAAATTTGCTATCAAACCTGCCAAGTGGTAGACTGTATGTCGGTTTGTAAATGCAATAGTTCAAAAGCACAGTGATTTAAATATACGAAATTTGGTTTGTCATTTTGTGACGTGAATCGTAGTTGTCAGATTTTGGTTTCAATTGATTGACAAATAACGCCTGAAGAATTTTGATGCAATTTTCTCTTACCTATTATTAAATGTTGGGGATTAATCGCCTAGGATCATACTATAAGGACAGTAACATTTCTTAATTCATGCCAAAGATCAATATTTCATAACTATTGTTCACTAATGGCTTGCAAGGTACACAATTTTATCCGTGAAAAAGGGGATAACAGATTTATAGTAGATTATGCAAGAAGGTCTTGGGGAGACCACCCCTGTTGATTTGTACAATAACAGTTATTTAGAAAGCAGAAAAGAATCAATGTCTAATTGGAAGCAAGATTTTGAATCTTTTTGCAGATTAAAAGCCTTTTAAATGTAATACCTTTAGATTAAAGTAATTATTCATTTTGCAGATCAAAGATTTATGCACTTCATAGAGGAACTTACAGGTATGCTTGTCGAATATAAGTTAACACGGCAACTACAAATCGAAAAGAGCTTGAGGATTAAAATTTGGCACAGAGATTTAACATCTAAAATGTATGTATACAGCAGATTTGAAACCAGAGTTGACGATCTGATTCACACTCTCTAATAATTTCAAAGAGTTGGTGAACTGTCTGTCTGTACTGTCACATGCATGTAAGCGCGATAACTGAAAGACTCTATGACTTAAATAGATGGAATTCTGTCGGATTTCTAGACTGTAGTTGTAATTCTGTGTCAATTATGATTTTAATCAGTTAGAAACAAAGCTTCCAAAACACACATTGAGTTTTCAGATACTTTTGTATTAACAGCATTTCAACAATTAATCGCCTAAAAATCTCTAAAGATCGCATTCCTATAAGGTCTTCCTTAGCTATTGTTCGCCATTGGCATATAGTGTTATTGTTTTTTCGAATTGCACTTGTGATAGACAAGCTCACTGCCGAAGTCAGTGACTTTAAGCCAACGGTGCCTCTTTTGTTTTTAGTAGCGCCATCTAGTGTCAAGAGTACGTCTTAGCTACACACACACACATCAAACCCTTTTTACGGGGAGGTCTTCATTCATGCATTTCATTCACAGATCGTAATTTAGATCTAAATCAGAGAACGATCACCCTTGATCCAGTACTCCCAGTGGAATTATTCCCGACATGGAGGACTTTGTGACCACGACATATTTATACGTGCGCCAGCCACCACACACGCAGAGAGTCTTCGGCCGACAGGGCTCGAACTCGCAACCCAAGGGATGCGAATCCAACGTCCTACCAACCAGGCTATATAGTTAATAATATATAATAATATATAAATAAATTTACTAGACAGCTTGCAGAAACTTTTATGGGCGATCACTCTCGTTGCTTACAGTCAGTAAGGAGCATTTTTCAAATGCCTTACATTTCAAAACTTAAATATAATTATTCTTTTTTAATATTAAATATGATCATGTGAATGTTATTGTTGCGCCATCTAGGACAACTGATCATTTTAGTTTAAAGGAAATGAATGAATAATTAAATATGGTTTAAGCTGCCTGATAATTCACTAGATTTTCAGTGATATCATAAATAGATAATTATTAAGACTTTAGCCAAAATACCCGTCTTATACGAATATATGTTATAAAGCTTTATAAACATCCTTTATCCCTTCTAAAAACTAATTCAAGAAAAGAAATACGCAGGCAATCCCTTTTGAATGTGGGGCCTCTTAGCTGCAAATTTTCCGAGAAACATTTTTTTCCCCCTGCTAAAAGTGATTAGGAAGCTAGTAACTTGATTTACTCTCTTTTTCTGCTGCTTAGCTCTTTTGCTACAGAATCCCATTAAAAGATTACTTTCTTGGAATCCCACTACCGTTTTTTCCTCGCATGCTGCTTTTTGGCCTTAAGGATTTCTTCATAAATCTTACCCTCAAGATACTTATCGGTATAAATTTTTCCATGGGAGGGCAGATTCTCATTATATTAAAGATAGTTTCGTAATGGCTTGACTTGGAATATTTTGCTAACCCTCCGATCTGGAAGCAGATTTAGATATGCGTGTACATTTCATTAACATCACATTCCTTTCTGTGTAACATTTTATTGGTTTTGATAGCGCACTAATACTATTAGTCCTGTGCTTCATCTTTTAAAACCTCCATCCGGATTTAATATATGAAAAACAGTATGAGGATTACGCTTTCTTTCCCATTTTTGAAATTACAAAATGATATTTTTGGAAAATAATTTTTCTTGCTTTTGTTGTTGCTGTATTTGATATTGGCATAGGATAAAAACTTGTTTTTATTAGATTAGGTCTTTAGAATTCAAAGCTTGTTTCAAAAAGCAGACATCTACACTATACATGAGACTGCGTGGGTTTTAGAATCTTGCAGTTATATCGTAAAAAGAAAATAGTTTCTCGCAACCGCTGTAATGGTTGTCAGTTTTTATGGAACTGTGGATTCCGCATATTAATTTCATAGCAATATAGAATGAACGCTTACTTTTTTTAACTATGTCATTTGGAAATGCCAAAAAGCATGCTTAAGTTTTAATTCACTTGAATTGAAAAATTGTTATTCTGTGTACTGATCATGTATATTTGTTTTTCTCATTAAATAGTGTAGATATTCGTGCCTGGAATCTGACTTCTCAGATTGAGAAATAGGAGTAAAAAATTCATTCTGAAAATAGTTTTCGTCACTTTTTGCAATTATTTTATTTCACTTAATTTCTTTTTTTAAAAGTGAATTTCTTTTATTAATGTGAGATGATAAATTTATCAACTTTTAAATACGGTGACATTTTTTAAATTCTATTTGTTTGAAATTACTATGGATCTTTTTTTTTCTTCCGCTTACTGTTTTGTTTCGTCTTATGTTCGATTTTATTTTAAGCAATCTAAATTGCATTTTAATGCATATTTAAAGAATTAATGAAATTTTCTTGTATTAAATTAAATTAGTTTTTCATCTCATTTATTTCAATTAGTGAATATGCCGGTTTTCTTTTATTGTTGTCGCTTCTGTGTAATGCTAAAAATTCCATTGCCATCGCTGCCGTCACCAGAGCTACACAAAATTAATCGGCTCGCCAATTGAAAGGACTTTGAAGAACAATTGAAATATTGATAACTCTCGCCAGTTGAATGGGGTTGCTATTAAATGACCTAGAATGAATGAGAGTTAAGGGTCAAAGAATAATAGACAAGAAAACGCTGAAAAGAGTAAAATTGACCTCTCCCTTTTTTAAAGGAAAATTTGCTGTTTTGGCCTTTGATGATTATGAAACATGAATGGAATACAGATATTATGAAGTATTTAATCTAGGAAATAAAGACTGAACAGCTACGTTTGGTTTATGGATACCAAATTAATAATGAAAATAGGAAATTGGTTTTACTAGCAATAGAGACCAAAGACCAGTTGACCGGAGAACAAAGAGGAAAATTTATTTGTTATAAGCATTTCATCAATTTCGAGTTAAGAGTGCAGAGTTTTGAGTTAAGTACAAAAGAGGATAAGAGTTCGAGTACATAAATTTCTTGAATATATAAGAGCACGAAACGTATAAAATTGAAAGTCTCATTAATCTCGAAAATAGATTCTCTCGGTTCGCTTGCACTTAACTTTCATCAATTTTGGGACAAGGATTGCTTCTTTCTGTAAAAGTACCATCCTCTAAGCCATAATTAAAATCTAGGTGGAACTATTTCCCCGTAGGGCACAGCAAGTGCTGTTTACCAAACCTTCTCTAAACGAGTTTCATTTCTAGAGAGAGAAATGGGGGGTTCTGTTCCATAAGAGGATTTACTCAAGAATAGGGCTTCTCTCCATGCGGTCATATCATTTCTCACTTAATGCCCTTCTGTTTATGAATGCAAAGTTTCCACTTAATCCTTTCCCCGACTTTCAAAGTGCAGAAAAGTAGAAAAACGCTCGCCGGGAGTCGATCTGGCGTGTCATTTAATCTGACCGCTTAGGTTGATCCCCATGCATAATGCATTAAGGACCCTCCCCTCTCCGCTAGTAGTGACTTCTCTTGTCACCCCGGCTGATTAGTTACTCATATCCTGTGACGTCACCCAGAGAGAGATGCTCTTCCAGGACACTATATGTTGTTGAAGTGGAGATTGGTCTGGGTGGAAATGGTCACTTGGACATGCTTTGGCGGACGTCACTATATATTCATTCTAGATCTTTAGGCAGCTGAGTTGGGTTGGACATTTCCCCCTTGATATAGGTTGGAAATGAAGTGCTGCAGTGTTCAAGAGGAATGGAAAGCACTCGGGATGAGTTCTGGCATAGTTTGCATCAAATTGGCACGTACATTAGATTTGCCTTGTCGCAAGTTTATACATTGAGTGATAAGCGGGTTTCATTGTCTGTCCGTCAGATGAATGCATTTCGATGTTACTTAGTAGAAAAGAATAATTTTTTTAGAGGGGGGGGATTTAATAAAGTTGACATTATTTTTTTAAGAATAAAATAAATTTGGAAAAAATATGTAGCGAACTGTATTTGAATTCGGAAGAGATTATATTTAATTTTAAAAAATAATATTCGACAATAATATGGAATTAAGTAGAGCGTGGGCTTTTCTGTGATAATGCGAGTTTGCATTATTGTTATTAATAATAGATTTCAATGTAGATGAATTTGATTCTGTTATTGATTCTGCTAAATCATCTTCAATGTAGACTGAATAATTAAAAAGTTGTCATAAAGGAATTAATTTTATAAACTTTGATATGTCTAATGGCAAATCTTATTGCAACATATAAGCTTTATAATTAATTGTATAATGATAAAAAATTTATTGCTGGAAAAATATTTATATTATTTATTAAGATAGATTATTAAATATTATTGGTTCCAATAAAATAGTTGCACATTTTGGAGAGACATTCAATATTATAAAACTGTTGATTCTTTATTGTGAATGAAGAAGAGCATTTCTGAATCGAACTAACATAATGATTTTATTAGAAATTTCTAGTTTTTTTTTATTTTTTGAGACAAAAATAAATAAATAAATAGTAGCAATAATTTTTCGAATCTTTATTTACTGCAGATGGATTTCTAATTACCATTCTTTGCTGATTAAATTAGTAAGAACTTTGAAATTAGAAATGATGCATGTAGAATACTTTTACAGAACGCTAAACGAATTAAGCATCACTTTCATAGTTTGATTAATTTTGAAAAACATTTGTGAAATTGTTGTGAAACATGAATTTACTTTTTTCAAAAGCTTTTAAATTCAGTTACCGCAAAGTCTGCAATAGCATTACATTTCATGTTATTGTTGATATTAAGGTTACGATAATACTCTTAAGATCAGTCTAAGACAGCCCTACTCTGAGTAAATAAAAGTCACTGTCATCTCTCATATCTAAAATACTAAAAACGTCCTCCAAAGAAATATATATAATTTTCTGCCATCAACTAAGACAGGCATATAGTACCTATCCAAGAAAGAAAAGCGTTCCAGACGATTAGGCTATTTTCAGCCTGTTAACTTCTTTCTTAAGCTATGTTCTTAAAACGAGTCTTTTATAGTGCAATAACAAAGACACGTGTTTTATAAAACTGCCAGGCTTTATATGGAGTTCCCCACTTGGCGCGTGTTTTTCTTTGAGGCGAATGCACCGCATGAAACCGTTTTTCATTAAAATTCTACCGGGCACACAAACCCGTAATTTCACCGTTGTAAGAGAGCTCCAGCATGGCATGTTTTTTAACGATCCGCGTCTTTATGCTGCGGAGGTGAAAAAACTTTCTCCATTCTTTTCTTGCTGAATCCCTCTAGTCTGAATTATTATGGGTGGACATCCCGGTGTTCTTTTGATTTAAATTTTAAAGCCCTCCTGTGACAAGAACATTTTTAGCAGTGCCTCCAGAAGAAAATAAGAACATTGCGAAATAATCCTTTAGATATAATGATATCCTGTTACGGCATGGTTTTTAAAAGTTCAGAGTTCACTTTTCTGGCAAAGGCGACAAACTGTCCTTTTGAGCTCTGCCTCTCACTAGGAAAAGATAAAGTGTTTTCATCATTATTTTTCCTGCAAGGAAGGAATTTTTGTTTCTTCTTTGTCCCTTTTTTTTTTTATTTATGTGAACCAGACGAACCTGTTAATGATACCCTTGAGCTGTAAGACACCCGAAAGAGTAATTTCTTACTTCCAGCGAGTGAGACAGAGTTCTTTTCCTGTGAAATAACACAGCACACCCCGTTGGGCTTTGTCCTTCGCGCGCTGGCTTGCGTCTGTCTTCGCTTGCAGAAGCATTTAAAGGGAGGGCAGACGAGAAACATAGCTTACCTTCATAAATTAAACTGATCCTAATAGTGGGTTACAGAAGACATCTACATCGATCATTAATGATCAAAAGACAAGAGGGAAGGGAGAGAGAACCGAAGCAAAAAATAACCGAATCTCAATTTCTTCATAACGAATTTTCTTCTTGCCTTTTTATTTTTTCCATTAATGTTCCCATTTTGTTCTCCTCACACCCCCTTTGGGTATGTAGAACGCTTGGTAGGTCCCGACATCAATTAGAGCATGTCTCGTGCTAGACCTCAGAGACGACCTTCTGCAAATATTAATATGGAAACTTGGTTGTTAACCTTAAAAAATATTGCGCCATCCTGTTTGACTTCTGATCTGAAGTTAGGCCTCATCTTTCGGGGGAATTCGTTGCGCGAATTCTTCTGTTTTTGGGATATGTCAATGCGTAATTAAGCTTCTCTTCCAAAAGTTACCTCCCAAATATGGTTATCATGAGGCTGGTGGCTTTTTTAACTTTATTTTTCGTGACAGAAACGTGTCTCTCATCTGATAATAAAAAGAGTAGCGTTCATGTTTGAAGTTGATGAGATTTCTGAAAATGAGTACTTTTGCCGTTTGCGGCGTGACCAATTTTCCATCTCTGTAAATTCGCATGGAAATAAAAAGATGAATTTAAAAAAATTGAGTTACTCTTCACTTCAGGGCAATTCTGAGTTTTCAATCTTACTTTTTCTTATTATTTAATAGTATAAACTAAGCGGGTGTACTTATAAATTGACTAATTTTGGAAGAAGTGTAATTTTCAAATTTCAGATCGAAAACTATTTGAAACGAAATATACTCATAAAACAAATGTCTGGTATGCTTCATGGGATATGTAAATCAAACTTCATTTTTTTGTGTGTATGATATATAATAAGCATTCGGTAGAACAACTTCCGATATAAACATGTTTTCGTCCATTCTCTTTTACTTTTATAATCTTATAAATTAACTAATGTTGGAAAAAGTGAAATTTTAAAATTCCCGACCGAACCATTTAAAACAAAGTGTACTTATAAAACAAATGTTTGATAATCTTCATGGGATATGTAAAACAAACTGGATTCTCTCTCTTTCTCTCTGTGTGTGCGTGTGTGTGATATTTTATATGCATTCAATAGATGCAACTTCCGATATAAACATGTTTTCGCCCATTCTCTTTTACTTCTTCCAACTTCTAACTAATGTTGAAAGAAGTAAAATTTTCAAATTTCAGATCGAACCATTTAAAATGAAGTATAGACAAAAAACAAATGTCTAGTATTAAATGTCTGTCATATGTAAATCAGACTGGTTTATTTGTTTGTGTTTGTGTGTGTATGTGATTTGTAATATGCATTCAGTAGATGCAACTTCCGATATAAACATGTTTTTCACCATTCTCTTTTACCTTTATAATCATAATGACATTTTATGAAACGACTTTTTATTATTTGATCTGGCTCTTTTTAATATTTTACTTCCTCTAAACGAAATTTTCCTTGTTTTCTTTTCCACTTTATCTGGTTTATCATTACTTTGCATCTAGCATGCTGCTATTTGTGTGGGAATCATAATGTTTTTTTCCCACTTCTAAAATCATTTTATTGCTGAAACTAGTATCACCCAGCATGATACAGACAAAGTCTTCATACATATTCATTTTAATATAAGCGTGGAATGAAAGCTTTCGACGATCTGACCTCAAATTCAAGTAAAATATTACTTTCTATTGCACTATCAATTCTGTTATCACCAGTGCTTTGTAGACAATTATAAATTATCGATTGTGAGTCGGAATCAAAGCTCATTGGGCGGATTCATGGCGCCTAGGGTGTGTGATTATTATTCACCCCTCACCTGTCACCGACTAATAATAGGTCTTTGTGCGGTCAACTGGTATTTAATTTTCCTTGGAAAACACCTCGATTCGCGAATGACAAGATGACGATTGTTCATTTGGGTTAATCGAAGATTGATGCGATTGGGTAGAACAGCTGTTATATATTGCTAGCAGTTAATCAATCCTAGAGCGAAGAATTTCTGTTGGAAATGATTGATCTACTATGAGAATTCGAAACTGTATAGTTAATAATTATAAGATTTTTAGTATTTATCAATCGATGGAAGCGAGGTGAGAAAAATCACTGTAATAAATTGGTTTTTAGAAAATGAAATGTACTTGCATTAATCCAGCAGTTTAGCAAAAGAGTTAGAAATTCTCGATCTTTTTACAGATGGAAAATTAATATAAATATTGTCGATTGCAACTCTAGGTCTTTTCCTAGAGCTGGACACAGCAGGATCACATTCTGGCTGAACTTAATTGATGTTCTTTTAATAAATTCCGAAATCGAGAGGTTTGATTTTGACAAAGAAAAAGGTGCGTTTAGTTTTTTAAACAAAAGCGATAACCATTCTCTTCTAAGGAAAGGATAAATAAATGGAGATCAGATCTTTTTAGTCATTGCCTGGCCGATGTAGCATTAAAATCCTCTCCATTTGCTTGAAATAATTGCAATATCTTATTTATAACTGTGGGCAGCTATATCTTGTAAGATTTTTCGGTTGAGAGACGTTGTTGTTTACCTATGTGTCAAATTCAATATATTTCATTTTATTGCAGTTATTTTTTAAATGAATACATTTTTCCAGTTTTGTTTTCTAACGTTCGGCGATCAGAATTTTAAAATTTTCATCATGCTTTTTATTATTTATATGCCACAAAATAATAAAGTAACAAACAGAATTTGCGAAAAATATAGGAATCGATTAAAATGGAGGAAACAAACAAACAAACAAAATATTGTATTACTGTATTTGATAAAGCTCAGATTTCATGCAGAATCGATGGATCCCTTCCCCAGCACAAACGCATTTTAAGGACGATCGTTTATTTCAAACTGATTCAACGCAATTTTTCTACACCAGATATCATACACATCATTATATACATATATTAGATATGCATCCTGTATGTTTTTTATGGAGCTCCTTTTTAATCTTTGGATTGGAAAACGTGATATTCAGTATAAAATAATGTCATAATTACGTCATTTTATTCAAAGGTCTTTGCCGTGAGTTGCTATTAAATGATAAGTAAAATAACAATGAGAGAAAAAAGTGAACACAAAGAAATAAATTTAAGTGAATTCTTAAACAAGCCTCGAATCTGCGGAACTTGAAACTATAAATATATACTATACTGAAAAATATACTTCCGCTTTTTCATTTTTAGAAAATAATGTGTGATTTTTGAGCTACAAAAAATAAACGCTGCGTAAAGACTGTAGAGTTCACTGTCCCTTACTGCATTGTTTACATACTGTGTTGGGGAAGTTCTGTTTTTAAATTCTTTTCACTAGACTTATTTTTTTCTTTTTTATTAATAGACTTTGTTATTAATATTTTTTCTATGCAAATCAGGTTTTTTTCCGGTAAGTTTTATATTCACCGACAGAGTGCTTTGGACCGATCTTTTGAGAATAGCAGTGGAATGGATTCTTGTTGCAGTTGTAATCCTATATCTCTTTGCAGGTTGGACTGATTGAAACAGTGCTGCGTCGAAGATTAGGATATGATCGAATTAATAATAGTTGATTGATTAAAAGCATTTGAATATATTAAAAGGGTGAAAAAATTTAGATAGTAATTATTAAGGTTCTCATTTTAAAGTTACTACTGGGTATTTTGGAACGAATGCGGGAATTTTGAATTTTAAACGCAAAAAATGAGGACCCTTTCCAAACTCTCTCCATACCGACAGGACAGAAATTAACCTTTGACATGTTTAAGATGACTTTATATATTCATCGGATCTTTGATAGAATCAGGCCTTGAGGCCTCAAAGACCTTCTTTAGAAAGGAAGAATCTGTACTTTTCGAATCATATAAAGAGGCGCATAAACTAGTTATGTAATAATTTCATAGTTAAAAGATTTTAAGAGGAAAAATTTATAGTATTTTACGTCAGGACGTATTTTATTTAATATCTATTTAAATCTCTGTAAATGTATTTATTTTTTCTAGCTCATATTAAGTTAGAAAATATTAGGCATTAAATTGCTGGGTGCTCAAATTTTCAGGAGCTCTTGAATCCGAATACTTTTATTTGATCGGAATATACCTTCATGTAGGTTAGCTTTAGCATATGTGCCTTATTTTCCTAGAAATAATGATAAATTAGTCTAAGTTTAAACCAAAAAGGGATTTTGAAAGTGAATTAATTAGAGGCTTATCTTATGGGAAGAAAAATAATTATTTGGAGCTAACTTATCGTTAAAAATATATATAAAAGTAGAATCAAATATGAAATAGCTGAATGAAGTAATTTCCGTTTCATTGATGAAAATTGTCAGAATAGTTGTATTTTTGAAGCAGTAAATACTATAAATATTTCAAAGTAAGTCATAATACTGAATTATATTATTTTTTTGTATATGTTCAGAAATGTCGTGAAATTACTGTTATATTATTGCTTTAAGAAGTATTAAACATGTATATTGCCAACATATACTTAAAATTAGTCATGTTTATTTACACGCACACTAAGAGGCTTTGTTCCCTACTCGCTTTCGTTCGCCAACTCCTGTATTGCACGCAATGTTGGCCAATTCCATTTATCACGTTTTTAAACTCCGTTGGCCATTCTTTCAATGCTGGAAGCTTAATCTTTCCATGGTGAGAACATACATAGGCCAACTTCCAATTCAAAACTTAAATTTTTCATATTTTGCCGCCAACTTAGCAGCTTTATGATCAGTTTTTCTTTTCAAATTGCCAGAGTCCCGCTCGGATTTTCTTCGCATTTTTTTAAATTATTTTTTTCATCTGATATTACTGGAAACCCCATTACTATTTTTAAAAACAGTGCAGGATTAACGCTAGCATTACTTAGATATTCAGACGATTGCTAGCCAAGAAACGAAAAATTTCCGTTGCTCTAAAGAGATAAAGAAATCAGAAAATTATTCATTAATGTTATTGCTAATGGTATATCTAAAGTAGAGTTAACAAATAATATTGCTTTAAACTAATTTGCTGCTAATTTGAAATTAATTAAAGCTCTACTTTTTTTTCTTGTCGTTATTCTACCATCAAGTTCAATATAAATACTAACTACGACGTAATAATAATTTTTATTAATTTTTTCAAACAATACTGGAAAAACAAACCTTAAATATCATGCATCAGGTGATTCGCTATCTACCAATCATAAAGCGAGTAAAACGCGATGTTTACGTAAAAAATTTTTATATAATAGAGAGAAAAGAACAGTTCTTATTAGGAATTGAAAAAAAAAAATAGAATTAAAGCGGGCGAATGGCAAGCATTAATCTCAAAGCACCACTGAACTGGAGAGAGAAAATGATTCCATAATTAAAATATTAGAAAGGTTATATTATTTTTTACACATTTTTTTTGCTGTTTTTGTTTAGCTTTCTCTTCTCTAGCAACTTCTATAAAAATTCTTTTTCTTTAAAAAAGGCGCCACTTTTTGGAGACCCTATCTATGCATTCGTTACAGTCAGTTGAGTTCAGTGACAGGAACTGCTGTAAATTCGTCACGGTTTTTCATATCAATGTAAGAAAAAACCAATGTCTTGGAGTATGTATGTATTCAATAAATTTTTTATACAATTAATTATTTGACCAACGTTAAATTTTTAGAAGAATTATGTTAGCTTGTTGAAGTTAATGAACTGAAATAGTTCCATTTTGTATATAACTTTTTTGAACATCTTGATAGATATTGAAAAGGAATGAAGAATTAATAACTGGTGCAGTCATTTCGAATGTTCCTGAATTTACGATTTTTTCCCGTGAAAATATCTTAGATTCTTCAAGACGTCTTGACAAAGTATGAAACAATCTATGTATGCGTGTGTGTGTGTGTAATGATATATCTTGATTTAATTTGAATCCTAATTAATTCCCTAATTTTTATCTTAATTTTGCTCATGTTAACTTTATTCAAAGATGTTCTCTTATTTCCTGACCCAATATCCACTTTTTATTTAATTAATTC
Organism: Argiope aurantia; assembly: GCA_026543865.1. Classification (NCBI taxonomy): domain Eukaryota; kingdom Metazoa; phylum Arthropoda; class Arachnida; order Araneae; family Araneidae; genus Argiope; species Argiope aurantia. The sequence continues at coordinate 5,649 of JAPMOR010124426.1, read as the reverse complement.
TGGCACGGGCTTAATAAAATTGTTGATTTCATGTTTCTCACACCAAAAACAAAGGGATTAAAAATCCTTAGCATTCAGATATAATTTTCAATGATATCTAAAGTTCCTTTACAAAAAGCGACGCGTAACAAAGAAAATCTTTAGTAAAATCAACACATGGTCAGAATCTTATTGTAAAATCACTGAAGGGAAAATTTTCGGTCACTTTTGCTCCTGGCGGTGTAGACTGACGCATCCTTCCCTTATTGTTATTTATCTGTACATGATATGACTCCCTTGGTGAAATAAACCGAATTATTAAAATTAAAATTTCAAAGTTTCTTTTTCTCGGCTATGCATCTGCAAAATTATGTTTACACACACACACACACACATACACTCACACATCGTATTTATGTAACATTTATAAAAATTTCATGTTTGGCATATCGGTTTGTGCATTAATTGAGACCTTGAATAAATCACCCGTATCAAACATAAGAATTTCATTACATTTTTCTCGTGAATAATTTCAGATTTCAACCTTTATTCTCTTGGAGTGTTCTTAGTAATTCACATTTCAGAAAAAATTACTTGGCAATCACACTCAGACTTGCAGACTTCTTTGTGATTTTCGTTCTTTAAGACGGTTCATGTTGCGTAACTATTTAGCATAAATCTTGGAACTGGGTGCATCAGGCAATCCTTTGTTTACCATTAACTCGTGTCTGGCAAGCATCATTACGTGCCCAGCCGCCTTACACTTTCAATTCAGCACTCCCTTTTTGTGTTTCACGGTTACTTGGACATCCAATCGCATTATCATAATCATCACGGCCTTCAAAATATGTCCTCCATGCGAACACGTGAATCTATGAAATATGCAGCAGGAAATCATTGCGTGTTTATTCCTCCATTTATTACTCTACACCTGAGCGGTATAATGGTGGGGGTGTTTCGTTGTCGTCGTTGTTTGTTTAAGTTGCGAATGGTTTTTCAGAATGATAACGCTTAAAGAGCTACGAAATTTTCCTGTCATTTTATTTTCGTGGTATTCCATCATAGTTCAGACGAAGATGTCATGGTTTCTGACTTCTCAAGCCCTAGAAATTTGTAAAATAGAGCTCACGAAAGGCAGGAAAAGAAAATAGTAACGACACTTTGAGTTGTAAAACATTATTTTTTTCCCCAAAGAAACATGAGTAAGTGATAAATGGAAATACATTTTTAAAGCTATTTTTGACAGTTTTAATGAAACGTATTAAATTACAGGCATAAATCTTTCTTAAAGATTTTTGACAACTACTGAAAGCATTTGAAGTATATGATTTGAACTTAAAATACTGCTTTTTCGAGAATTCATCTGTCGTTAAGTTGAATGATACTGACTGCAAAGGAGTACTAAGCCCTCCATTTATCTCAAGCCATGTAGAATGTGAACGCGGCCGCGGCTCAGTGAATCATAAAAGCAGTTGCCGGTAACGTGTCGAGTTAAAATAGAAGGCTCCGTACTGCTACTTTATATATGTTTATAAATTCTGCTCTGCACGTTTCAAGAATTTTTAAGATAAAAAGTTAAGATAAAAGTTAAAAGATATAAACTGTCCGCATTTTAACATAAATTCTGTAATGCTTAACTTAAATGCAAGAAACATAAACAAAACATTAACGTAAATCATAGACCTAATTCCAAAGAAAATTGACTCAAATTGATTTTATTTTTCACTGGTAAATGATACACAGATATGAAAAGGTAGCCTAAGATAAGAGTCAAAACTTGCAGTTTTTAGTTTCTGAAAAACTAGATTGTATAGCACGGAAGCCAGATAGTAGCGAACTAGACACTCGGGAGTATACTGTATTTGAGGGGAATACTTTTACTATGATTACTTTTTAAAAGGCATAGCTGAAATTTAAAAGATTGGAAAATTACTTATTCAGCCAACTTTATGGCTTCTTTTCAGTGACGTGATGATGAAATCAGGCGCGGGGGAGTTACAGAGATGCACTTTGCGCCAATCTTTTTGATTCGCCATACACCATTTGCTCTTTCTATGTACTATATTTTTATTACTGACCAAAGTAATATCACTATATAACAAAGTGTAGTTACCATCTAGAGCGTCTGATTTGATAGGCATGTTAAATTAGTATATGTATTGTTTTAGAGTAAACAATTAGATATCAAATACAATTAAGGATGAGTGAAGAGTTGCATTAATTATTATGTATCTATTAAATGTATGCCCCACCCCCCTCCGAAAACGGGTACATTTCATTAGCATAAAAGCATTTGAGAATTTAAGGAAAATATTTATTAATGAATACATTTGACTTACATTCTACTATTTTTTCTATTGTCATAGAAAAAAAAATTATATCATCATTATTTGTAAATTATCGCTATTAAATTAATTTTAAATTAAAATTTTTTGTAAAAAATTATTATTAAATTATCATTCCTTTTTCTCTCATTATATTAAAATCACATTAAATAAACTGAAAAAAAATGGTTATTTTAGATAATTGTTTCGTTTTTGAAATTTTAGAGAGAGTTATACAAGGTTTTTGATATCGGGTGCTACACATAATCCAGATCATCTAGCTTCTTATTTCCACATCACCCACCAGCAACACGAGTATGCTCAGCCTCAAATAATTTCTTAAAACAAATTGAAACTTAAAATTCTATTTATGAGATTTGTTACCGGATTAATAATTATTTTGTAAAAATACAATTTATATATTTTAAGAATGATTTTATTCTACTCTCCTTTTTTTTAAAATAATTTTAAAATTGTTTCTTTTAATAACTAGATTAATTAATTAATTTACTATGTTTCAAAATAGCTAGATTAATTAATTTGCAAAAGTGCAATTTATATATTTTAAGAATGATTTTCGTCTGCTCTCCTTTTTTTTTTTAAACTGTTGAAACAGATTTTTCAAAAGCTAGATTAATTAATTAATTAATAATTTTTGCAAAAAATGCAATTTATTTATTTTAAGAATGATTTTCTTTTGCTCTTTTTTTTTTAACTGTTGAAACTATTTTTTTTTTTTTTTTTTTTTTTTTACTTTTATTTTGTTTTTTATTTATTTTCTTTTTTTTATTTTTATAATTTTTTTATTTTTTTTTTATAATAATAATAATAATAGAAACTGCCTATTCTCTCGCGTGTGAAGTATGCGACTCTGCTGCTGCCATAGACAGGAGGTCTGCTATCCAGTGGCGACTGAAAATTCAGTTGCCTTTCTAATCAATTCTTATTTATTTGTCACCATTACATTATGCTTCCCTACCCTCGTTATGCACTTGAACTCTCACATATCACTCCTTGTAGTTTCCGAGAAAGCACCGCACGACGGCGATAAATTCCGCTATTTCGAGACTTGAAAAACTGCGCCGGCATAAAATACACCCTGAAAGGAAATTACTCCCAGTCTAAAAGATTTTTATAGCATCCCATAAATCACGGCTCGAATTTCTGCTGCTCTTTCCGTTTCTTCTTCTCTGCAACGGCAACCCCGACTTTTAATTTGTCAACACGGCATATATTATTTCTGTCATCAAATTATAAGTTGGGAGTCATTTACTCTGATTTTTTTCATTCATTCATTCATTTATTTATTTTATATAAATACCCCTCCTTGTTCATTACTTGTACACTCAAAGAAACATTCCTGGTCACTTTTTAATGTGGTGATTAATTTCATCGGTTTTTTTCCCCTTCTTTTCCTTTTTCCGCTATTTTTGGTTAGTTTTGTGTGTTAGCGACATTAAGATTTGTCCTGTCTTCTGTATTATTTTTATAACATATACCATGGTGAGAGGGAAGAGGCGAAAATATAGAAAAAAAATCTTCTGTGCATGCTTTGAATCCAAGTTCATTTTTTTCCCCTCCCTTACACTTTTGATAAAATACCAGAGGGTAAAAGGTCTTTATGACATATACGTTTGAGGAAATGGTTGTTTTAACTCATTATCTGTTAGCGCTGCAATTTAACGTAAGATTATCAACGGCACATTATCGTTAAATTCGCTATTCGAAGATTTTTTTTGTCTGTATATTTTTGGTAAAATTGCTTTTATTTTTACTGTTGACATGAATAAGATGGGATAATCAAGTAACATGAATTATTTTGCTTGTAAAATTATACTAGCGGGAATGAACACCCGGTAACTCTTGTATTCTCTCATTTGGGGTTTTGGGCATGGCTATAAACATCGCTAGTACAATGATTTTTATCTTCACAATTGAGAGTTGTTTTGTATTGTAAAGAAAATTTATACTTGTCTTGGCATGAAATTGGCTAATTATAATTACGAAAAATCGATCCTTGGCTTGAATCTAATGTGCTACGTTTGGCAAATCTCTGACACAACCGCCCCCCCCAAAAAAATCGAACATGTATTTTCGATGTCTTTGTTTTGACCGAGAGCGAATTAAAAACGTTTCGGCATATAGCTACAATTGCAGCCACAAAATCGCACGTACAATTTCATTTTTGTAAGTCATTGCATTTACGCACTTGAGAAAATGTAGACTGACGAATGTCAACTTCCTGACAGATTTGATTCCAGTTTTGATGCGGATCGATTTTAGATGCTAAATCTATGTACCAGATTTTATCACTCTAGCTTTTTCCGTTTATAATTATAATGCTAATTTGTACCGTGACAGACGGCTAAACAGATTTCTTCTGAATGGATTTCATTCAAAATTTGGTAGGAACTTACAATTTGGAATTGAGACTACGTCTAAAATTCCTTTGACTAACACATTTTTTTTTTCCGTGTTCGCTGACAATTGAACAAAAGACATAATTCCAAAAATGTGTTTTTCGAACTCAGTGAGGCTTGAAAAGTCAAGAATCGTCAAATTTTTGTGTTTCAATTTTTTGGCAAGTATGACGTATTTTTAATATACTTCGTATACTAGGAAATAATAAAACAGCTTATTTTTTTAACCTAAATATAGTTTATTAAAATATAAAATTTTTTGATTATGTGGATCGTTATATAAACTATCAGAAGAAATATGATAATAGTAATAACAGAACTTAATATTAATTTATCTTATCCAGGACCAGATTCAGCCCCTTAGGGGCTCGTAAGCGATGCAAATTTCAGACTCCTTTGGTCCTTCTCAGCTTCCAAAACCTGTCCTTTTATGTTGCTTTAAATTAGTATCTAAAATATGCAGTTTTTCACAAACAAATGCTACAACAAATTTAAATAACAAAACATTTAAATGCATTCTATCTTCAGAAAACCTTTGTCTTATATCTTATAATGTTTTTTTAATTAAATTTAAAAATAATATTAAACAAACGAGTGCCAAACTTCTTAAACACAATCCTTAAATTGTAAAATAAAATTTAGCAGAAATGTTCACTCATGAGTCTGCAATCACTGCAACTGCAAAATAAATAATCTAGGAATATTTTTCTGAAATTCAAATAATATTTGATTTATTTTTATTTATTTTTTATTTTTTTGTTCGTATAAGCTCGAACACACGATCCTTTTAAATTAAAATCAAACTTATGAGTCCTGGAGGCAGTTAGACTTGTAGAGTCCCTTTAAATTGCTTTCTTTTTATATTTATTAATCCAGCCTTGGGCGTACCTTACTGCCGTTAATGCAAGCAATAACCAGTCATTTAA
>JAPMOR010124417.1:0-20707 GCA_026543865.1 Argiope aurantia | reverse complement strand
TCGAATAAAACATCACATACAAAAGTACTACATAGAACCAACACATCAAAAGTAAACATAACATTTCAATAGTTGCCAAAAACAAAAGAGAGAAAAATGCAATTAATAAGCAGACGATATTTAGAAAAGTACAGATATTTAGACTGGAAAATGAAATTATCTGAAATTAAAAACACGCGCAGACGATATTTACAAAAGTAAAAATATTCAAACCTGAAAAGGAAAATATATGAGTTATTCCATCAATAAATGCCATAAGTTTGTTTACATCTTCATTATTTTATGAGTCATTAAATATCAAAATGGATCCGGGACTGAATAAACACCCTGTATAGAGAGTGTAAAAGATCATAAAATAATTTTTCTTGAATTTATTTTTTAGAAAAAATAATATTTCATATTTGTTTCATTTCTTACAGACACTTGCCGAAAATTATAATTTTGCAGATTTCATTTCCAAAAAGATTTAATTTATTTTCAGTTAGAGCTTTAATCAATGTGATGGCAACACTTTGAAAAAAGCTATTTTTTTCTCATGAATGCGAAACGTGCTTAATCCTCATTTTTATTTTTGACGAAAAAAATTATTGAAAAACATAGTTAAAATATTTATTTAAAAATTCATTAAAAATAGAAATTTAATTTTAAGATTAAAACAGTAGTATCATTTAAAAGATAAATTTTTTATCTTTAACTTCATGTAAAAATCTTTTTTGTGCGGTAATATTTTCGGCAGTTATAGCAGAAACACGTCAAAATTTCGCTTAATTTTTAAATAAATAAAATTCTAGTTAAAAATTCGAAAAAATAACCCCCAGGTGCACATTCCCGGCCTCCAAGGTATACACGTGCCAAATTTGGTAGCTGTAGGTTGAATGGTCTGGCCTGTAGAGCGCCAACACACACACACACACACACACACACACACACACACACACACACACACACACACACACACACACACACACACACATTGAGCTTTATTATAAGTATAGATAACTTTAGTCAATAAATGCTCCGATGAATCAGGAATTTTAAATTTTTACATAGGTCCTCTGCCCTTTGAATCATAACAAAATATTCTTGAGACACCAATATTTTAAATAAAAATTGTTGAACTCTAACCAACTAAATCAATCACTAAAACTGACTGATTTATGAAATTTCAATGTCACTCTTCTATAATAACTGAAAATTTTAAACTACTTCACCGATTGCCTCAATGAAGATACGCTAATCTTCTGCCAGGGTTTCCCGACAGTGATTGGCCTGTGATTATAAAAATGTTGATTGTTCTAAAAGTGATGCATAAAAACTTCATAAATCGGTCAGATTCATCGCAGAAGATAGGGACGTTTATTTATTTATTTAAAAGTTGAAGTGTTAAGAGTATTTCGCAGAATAGGATTCCTTGGGACCAAAAGACTGAGTAAAATTTAAAATTCGTAATTTTTTCGTGAGTTTATTTATTGACTGAAATAAAATAAAATATTTTTATTTGCATCATATAAATCTTTTGAAAGTAAAAAATTAATTTTAAGATAAATCAGAGAATTTTTTTTATGTATAATTCTTTAAGGTATTATATAAATTATTCTGCAGTGGACATATAATTTCACTGTCGAACGACTCTGATTTCAATTTTCATATTTAAAAAAAGACATGGTTAGCTTCAATATAAAAAGCATTTATACTGATTGCAGTTTAACATTTCTACTTTAATTTAAAGTAGAAATTTTATGGATATTGACAGAACATTAGAGAAAGTAGTACAATGAACAGAATTGTTTAAGGCCTACATAAAAGTATGACTGAATCATATAACTACCAAATTCTGAAGCTCAAAAATATTTTCTGAAAAAGCTACTAAGAGAACAAGTTACATTAATTGAAAATTTTAGCGATCATTAATACTGGCGAAATGGCTGGTCGCCAAAGGCGACTTGTGGTAAATAAATGTTATGTATAAAATATAAATAAGGACATGTTGTAGGTGAAATTCGACAGATGGCGCCAACAAAGAAATGTCTTTAAATGATATTAATAACAAAACTATTTTTCCTTCATGTTTGTTTTAATTAGCCCTTATATTTGCTATTTGTCTTCACAAAAAATTTCATATTTTTTGAAGCGATATTTCGGGAGGCAATGTGATCTTTAACATTAGGTCTATGGAGCAGAAAAAGACTAAGGATCGCCCTTAAAGGTAGCAGATAAATTGAATACTCAATTTACCTTTGTATTCATACACGATACGCAACGCCTTTGCTCAAGATATAATTCATTCATTTTGAAGGGCGCAAATCTAATCTTCACGCTATCACGTTGTTACAGCATATACGTTCACTGAATAATTTCTATTATGGCTTTAATATAAGAACAGAATAACACGAGATCATATTTTTTTATATTACAAGCTTATTTTTAACTCAGAGGTGTCACTTATATTTGAACTCGTTTCTGAAACAATTGTACTTAAAAAAACATTACACAGAAGCACTCATTTTTAAATACTTCATTTTTAACAGTGTGTAAAAAAATCCGCTCTTAATTCCTTTCTTCCTACTTTGGCCGATCGTCCCAAGCCACTTCGCGAGTTGACCGGCCAAAGCCCGAAATCAAGAAAAGATCGGAGATTGGCCGGTAAGTTTACAGCAACGTTGGCCAGTTCGCGAATTGGCCAACCAACATTCGCGATTTGGCAGTAACATATATACTTATACTAATGACAATGCAAGTTTACAGTGAATAACATAAAATCTAGTGAAATATTCCTGAATATAATCTTAAGAGTTTAAAAATATTTGATAAAATTTAAATCAAAGCACACAAGCACGCACGCACGCACACACACACAAATTTCTTTAGGCAGATAATAATCTTAATTCAAAATCCTGTGTTTAGGATTAGTGCTAAGACTTATTTTAGTATTAGCCGCTTTTGTTGACCAGCTGGTTCGGCAATCTTAATGTTCGTTTAAATTTTAATAATTAAATATTTTACGCAATTCCTACTTTAATAGCTTCTTCATGAAAATATTTTAAAACTTCAAATTTTGATAGTCATATAATTCACTCATAATATTATAAAGGCATTCAGTCATAATGTAATATGTATCTCTCTCATTTTCTGTTAGCTCCCGTAAAATTTATGCTTTAAATTAAAGTGGAAAAAATTAATCTGCAATTAATATAATAATATTTTTTACTGAAACAAAGCATTTTTTATAATATGATTACTGATAACAGAGTCCCTGAGCGTTTAAACTTTATGGGCACTAAAGAATATCTTTCTTGATTTATGTAATATCTCAAGAATTTGTCAACAAAATTTTCTCAGATTCATCATGAACAGATCGATTCATTAACAATTTTTAATTTTAAATGCATCAACCACTAAGAAAATAAAATGAATCGTTTAAAATAATCGGTCGAAAACAGGTTTAAAAAACTACTTAAAAACGATGTACTTAAAACTATATCATATACAAAAAATATATAACTAACATAAATACAATTTAATTACAAAAGCATGCAACTAACCTAAAAATAATTTAAATCAAGAATCATCCTTTGATATTATTGTCAACAATCAGAACACAATGCGCATGCGTGAATTTTCAACGCCAGTTACGGTAACGCAAATGCGTGAATTTTTTTACGCCAGTTGGGGTAACGCTATGCAGATTAGACATTTTTAATTTCCTTTTTTCTGTGTTATTTTAATTCAAAAGTACTTCAGAATGAATTTGAAAGCTCGATTTATTAACAATGTTTAATTTTAAATGCATCAAACATTAAGAAAATAAACAGAATCGTTTGAAATAATCAGCCGCAAAATGTTAACCCTAGCCTCATTATTGTTGGGGGAAAAAAAAAAAAAAAAAAAAAAAAAAAAAAAACTGAAGTCTTACTCATTTGGCGGTGGGGAAAATGGAAAAGTTAGTTTTTAATTAATAATTAAAATTGTAATTAAAAATTCAAAAAAAGGGACCCCAGGTGCACATTCCCGACCTCTAAGGTATACATGTATCAAATTTGGTAGCTGTAGATGAAATGACTTGTCCAGTAGAGCGTCAACACACACACAGACACACACACACACACACACACACACACACACACACACACACACACATTGAGCTTTATTTATAAGTATAGAAGTATAGATTATGTCTTTGGATCGAAAATTTCGGGACGAATTAAAGTGGATGATCAAAGAGCAAGGGGGAGGGGGAGGTGGCACCTTTCTTGGGATTGGCTGCTTTGAGATTATTAACCGTATGAAAATTAATGAGGCTTCTCGCCGCATCCTTTCGTCACTTCGCATTTTGCAATTACCTTCTTGGCTTCTAAACAATCTTGTGAATAAATGTTGAGCTTGATTTTTGTAGACGATGGGTTAAATTCCTAAAATTCCAAAATCTGCCTACCGGCTGCTAACGAAGCAAAATACGAAAAAAAAAAAAAGATATTTGGTGAAAGAATTATATTTCTCAAACATTTTTCGTTATTCAATTATCCAGCCTCACCGGACGAATTGGGAAATGTCACTCCGGAATGATGAAAGTAAAAAAATCTCTGAAATCCTGTTATATTGGAATGACAATAATTCCTAGTGATACATATAAGAATGCTGAAATGAAAAAAACGTAAGCGCTAAAACATCTTCATTTATGGGATTCTTCTTTACTTTTTAAAATGCATTTAAAGTAGTGTTATTTCTGAGCCCCTACGCAAATGTCCGTATTTTTTCAATGAATTATCGAAACTAAAACACGGTATTAAAATGAGTCTTCTTATCTAAGACTGAAATCGGCATTCTTCAGAGCTGACTCGCATTTTGTGTGTCGTCCATCTCATTCATAATAGGTTGAGAGAATGAGGCCATCTCATTATCGATTCCCCCCTTCAATTAGGCACGATTCGTATCGGAGGTTTATAAAATCTAATTTAAAATAATGTAACTGTTGTGCGTAAAATAAACAGCGGATTAAACAGCCTTTTGAGAATTGATCCACTTTGTTTGTTTCTCTATCTCTCTTTTTTAAATAAAATCATTTTTCAATAATACATAGTAATACATAATAATTTTTTTAAATAATACATTGACTTTCACTTCCGACAATCTTTAAAAATTTTGGGATCATTTTCTTTTCTCTAGTTAAGTCGCAGACACATAATAAGCTTTATTCCAAACTTCAGAGCAAATTGGATTTGGAATTTCTTTTATCTAAAAAAACAAAAGCAAACAAGCAAACAAACAAAAAAGCTATAGGGTTTGAATTTTTTTCCCGTTTAAAACTGAAAGCTATGACTCGATTTTCTCCGCTTTTTATTCAAATCTACAGAACGGCTTGTAATTATTAAATAATGTTTTTAATTACATTTCAACAATGAAATGTTAACTCAAATAATTTATATGTTAGATTATTGTAGCACTTTCAAGTTAAGCTAGAATTTTTAAAGGTTTTGGTAACTCACAACTACGTTTTCATCCGATACCTTTCCTTTCTAAACATCTATTCGCAAATTTAATGAGTGTTGGTAAATGCAATTTTTTTTTAAAGAATGCAGATGGGTACAGAAGAAGAATGGTTTTAGAATACAGTGGAAATCAAGAATTCCTTTTTAAAAATTTTAAAATAAGTGCTTGGATTTAGCTGCATTAGCTGCTTTTTTCACTGAAAGAAACACATTGAAAATAAAACAAACTTCAGAATAGCATACTCCAAAATCTATATAAATATGTCAGATTATTCAATCCTATGCAAACAATCTTCAGTAACAGATTCTTTTCTTTTTCTCTTTTTTTACATAAGAGTGCATCACAGAAATAATTGTTGTTTACGAAAATAATATAAATATCAATGAAGAGAAAAATATTGTAAACAAAAAAAAGTGTTTCGATGAAGATGATTCTTTCAATTAAAAAAATATAATTGTAAGTTTCCCTTTTAATTTTCAGAAATTATATATACATATATATGCAATGATATCTCTTAATTTAAATTCTAATCGATTTCCTAGTTTTTATCTTAAATTAGTCCATGTTAATTTCATTTAAAGATGTTCTCTTATTCCCTGATCCAATCCCCCCTTTTTTTTATTTAATTAATTCTACACGCGTTCTAGAAATGGATGATTTACCACTCCCAGAGAGAACAGATACAAATCCATACAACAATGTTTACAAAATTCTTCTAAAGATACCTAAGATTATATTATTTAAATCGACACGTGATAAAGAAATCCCTATCAAAATCTCATAGTAAAATCATTGAAGGGGAAAATTTCGATCTCATTTGCTCTTATGTTGCGATCTAGACTGACGCATCGCTTATCGTTTTATCTCTTTACAAATTATGACACACGAGGAGAAATAATCAAAGTTACACACACACACGCACACACAAACACACACATCTTCGTTTCGTATTATACAGACTCGAATAACACTTCATTTTTAGAAAATTAAAAATCATGCTTGTTTATGGTTACTTCTGTTTTACCTGCGTATGCCCCCACGTACCACTATTGATTTCTAAGTGGAACTACCATCGTTTCGTATATTTTCATCGAAATTTTAAAACAACTCATCTTTGAAAATGAATCACACAAGAGAAAAGAAAAAGATATCTGTCTCAACAATGGAATGCGCCGCTTCTTTTAAAAAAGCTTTTTGTTTCCGTCCCACGGCGTTCCTTTTCGAAGAGTGACTCTCTTCTCATTTTCTCCGACTTTCTCATCAGCTGCAATCGAGAGCAACAGCAACGAAAAGGAAACCCGAGTGGAGAAAAGAAAACTTTGGGTCGTCCTACCGATGACGGCGCGTAGGTATTACTTAAGAGATTAGAATCGAAAAGAGTCGAACGCGTTTTAAGTGTTTTTTTTTTTTTTTTGTCCCTCCGTGTTTTCTTTTTGGTCTTCAACTGCTCATTTAAACTTTGCGTCTATCGTCGGGTTTTAGAAGCAAAAAAGGGTTTTTAATTGCTCCATTTCTGTCTCGCAGATGGTGTTGTATGGCTTTGAAAAATAAGAAAAAAAAAAAAAAAAAAAAAAAAGAAAACAATTTCTTGGAATCTCCCACATAATACCTACGCCAACCGTCTTTTTCGGAAACCCGAGACGAGATGCAGAGAATGCGCTTCATTTTTCAGATCGCCCTGTGCCATCTTAAATATCTAATTTATTTGTATCGACCAAATATATATCAACGGAATCAATTACAGACTAAGGAAACGGATGATGCATTGGAAATGGCATGAATTTCGCTGAAACAACAGGCTTTTAATTTACTTTTTAAAGTTTGTTTAATTTATGGAAAAACAAAATGTATTCATATTTAATTTTTATTTTAGAACCTTAGCAACGTGAACAGTCCCGAATCAATGTGTGGAAATGTTATATAATGGAGGGGGGGGGGGCGATAAACTTTGTCACCTTCAAAAATGAATAAATAAATATAAATCGGGAAATGGTCAATAAGAGGTAATATAACAGATTTTACAAATGGCAGTCCTGGCCTATACGTTTGAAGAGCTGCCCAGGATTTTCTGTAGATCAAAGTGCAATACTACAATCCCTATCGTAGCTCAAAGCATTCTGGGCAGAGCAGATAGGTTAATACCCACAAGGTTGTATTATTAACTTATTAACAACCAGTGTTGTTAATACGAGAAAGGGATTTCGAAGTATGGTGGCGCCAAATAGAAAAGTTGCAGGGCCCTTCATTATTTTTTAAAATGACTAAACGAAAAAAAAATGCTTAAAAAAACCCAATTTGACTTTTCGTTTTATCTATGGTGGCAGTAAAATTCTAATACTCACTAAAACAAATAGCTTATTTGAACGAAAATATTCTTGTCTTATTCGAATGTTTCTAAACATAAAAACAAGTGATGCTTATGCTTACATGAGGGTAGACATGATCAACAAATTGCTTATTCCTTATTTTATATCCACTGCTGACTAATAATTTATCTAATGTTTTTTTAAAAAAATATTAGCATTTAAACTTTTGTTGGATTCGAGATTGAACCCTTTAAAATTTCAATCAGACGAGGTTTCCAATGTCCTGTTTATAATGAGCGAAAAAAAATGTGATAATACCACAAAAAATCGAACCACATTTTTTGGGAATAAAAAAAATTAATTCTGTATGTATAGTAATTTTATGTACAGAATATACTAAACAAAGTGAATGTTGTTAGCAATATTCATCCAATTTTTTTTTATATTTCACGAGCTTTTTAAAATTTAAATAAATTAAACGGCTTTCTGAAAAAATATAGATCAGTGTTCATGGATAGTAAAGAATTAGTATCTCCTTTAGATGCTCGTAAAAATATTAAAAATCAAGAAGTATCAAAACCCTCGAAAAATAGAATATAATAGAAAGAGAAACAAACTTTTTTTTTTAACGAAAGTTAATATAGCTCATAGAGAAAAAAAGAAGTGAACTTTAAAGTAAGCTGTTTCTTTGAAATGTTTGATGTTCCTCCATCGTCTTTGTTAAAATTTAAGATCTATCTCTTCATTCAAAAGTTAAATTTTTTTGAATATTTCTGATTTTAAAAAATATTCTGAACAAGATCTGCTCAATTTACTATAAAAACCAAAGCGATATAAATTTATAGAACTTATTGCATGATTTTTTTTACAAATGATTGGAGAAAATATCTTTTCATTTGAAACTCTAAGATATACTGTTTTCAATTATTTGACTCGTTATTTCTCCAACATTTATATTTTTTTTATATATTTTATTAATATTTCCAGCTTTTTTTATATATATTTTATTAATATGTCTAGAGATCATTTCCAAAGCTAAAAACAATTAATAATTTTCAGAGACTTACTATGGATCAAGAGAGATTGGCAAATTTTGAAAATATTTCTTTTGAAAGTAATAGTTTACAAAAATCAGATATAGATTTACTTATAAATCAATTTGCTAAAAATAAAGTCCATAAAATTCAATTTCTATGATTTAGAATGTTGAAATTTTATTCAAAGTTGTTTAAATGTTCATTATATGAACAAATGAATTGTTGTCAACTCTGACAAACAGCGTTTACCATTTTATTTAGGGCAAGCGATTGTAAGCGTTTTTGCCTTATTTAATGATGTCAATGGACAGCCAGAAGCAGAATCACAATGACAACATGGCTGTGGGTTAATAATATCGATGACCTGAAAGATTATATTGACGGATACGTCGAGGTGCAGCTGGAGAAGAAAAACAGCTGAAGAAGATATCACGCATTTCCCCCCAGGAATAATTACTTGTAATGATTACATAATTCCAAAGAGTGTTAAGGAAAGAGTCCAGGGACCAATCAAAATTTAAAAAAAAATCAAAACTTTGGGATAAACATCCATTTTAAGTCACTATGGAACTTTTCTACATTGGAGGAGTCATTTCTAATATACTGCCACATCCACACTCTCCTGTTATGATTAAGAAGGCAGGATAAAACACGACTTAAATTGCAGCTATGTTAAGGTGAGTCAGCTGTCTTTTTGGTAACGTCGTTATTTCAATTGAAATATAAAAATGAATTACTTTCAGGAACGAAGAAAAACACGACAGGAGTAAGAGAGGCCGATTCGCTGAGTGGGTAAGCCACAACGGGAACCAACGAAGCCATGGATAAGTAACACTATCTCCGACAGGGAGAGAGCGACGGCGACAGCAGAGGAAGCGCACGGGGACGAGCTTCGAACGAGCAAAAGACAAGTGTATATATCTTTTGCAACCTTTGTAATAACTGTAACCTTTGAAATTCCTGTTTATTACATTTTCGATCATTTAATCTGGTAAGTGTAGTAAGCGGGAAATAAGTAAATGTTGATCCTGCTGTTAGTTGTGATTTTACCTTTGCAGAGGTTTCAAAATGAAATTTAGAATCTGAGCCTTCTGCAAAAAATACCATTCTTATCACATCTACAAGATCATGCAAGCGACGAAAGAGCAAAACGCTCTCCTGACAATGGTACGAATGATTCTTGTCGGATCACTTCCTATGCGTACGCATCTATTGGCATGATGACAGATAATCAGCCCTGTTCCCATGGTGAGACAGATTGAGCCACCATCTCCTCCATGTAGGTCGTTTCTAGCCCTCTATTCTCAAGGTGGTTGCAAATGAGAAGAGCTTCTGATAATCATTTTTCAGCAAGCATGTTTTGATATCTTTCAGAGTTAGTTTTTGGCTTCAAGAAAGCTATCGGAAGCAAAAGGCACCCGTACGTTTTCTGCAAAACATTGGGAAAATGTACCAGTGTTTGTTCCGACAACTCCTGTGTAGGTAGTCTCTTAAACAAACCTGTTTAGACAGATTATGTAGCGAAATATTGAAGAATAGCTAAATCGTTTCCAAATAGCAATCTTGCTGCTATAAATACTTATGTTAGTTTATGGAATGGAATAATTCAATCAAGAGATTCCGACCTGACCTGAACTATTCAGAAGGTAGACGATGGGTGCCCCCGGCACAAATCTCTCAGCATAAAAGCAGCATAAACATAGACGACTAATGTACCGTAATCACGAGCAAAATAAGAAATAATATACATAAATAAGAACAGAGTAAGAAATAAGTAGTAAAAAATAAGAAAGAAATACAGCAAATAAATAAATAAAGTAGGAAGTAGAAACACATATGCAACAGACGATAATAAATAATTCTGAAAAATAATAAGACCGATAGAAGAAATTAATTTTAAATAATAGAATAAATTTAGATAAAAACTTAAAAAAATAATTAAAAAGATAAATAAAGTGGGGGAAAAATGAGTGGAGAATAAGGGGGAGAAAAAGATAGTAGATGCAATATAAATTCTTTTCTATTTCAAAACTATGGGCAATAGCCGGAGAGAAATTGCAGTACTGCTTTCAATGAGGAGGAATGCAAAGTCAGGGGAGGAGGTAACGAGGTCAATCCACTTAACTGAATTCAATTGCCATTACTAGGCTGACGTGAATGACGAAAGAGAGAAGCGAGCAATAAGTTTTTGATGCCTAAATATATCCAGACTTCTGTTCGAAAAGATTTTTTCAAATGGGAATTCCCCCCCCCCCCAAAAAAAAAGTAGTATTCAATTAAATTTTTTGTGTATCCACATGTTGCCGTTGACTGAAGAATCGTGCTCTGATGTTTTCGGAAAATTCGAATGCTAGTGTATCTACGATTGATATAAATACCTATTAGCAATGTTGTTGTTTTAACTTTATTGATTTTTTTCGTCCAATGACCTTTTGTTATAGAATTCCATCTTGTTTGCAGTTCTCCAATTATTGTTTTATTGCTGCTATTTTTCAATTGAATTTTGTGCGAGGAGAATGGCAATCCATTTGTTCTTTTGTTGATGTTATTTTGGTGAGTTCATCCAAAAAAATCGAATAATGAAATAAATATTTATGCATATAAATCCATTTATACAAATGAAGTGCTTTGACAAGCAAAATAAAATTTCCTGTTTATTACATTTTCGATCATTTTTTTCAACGTAAATTAATTTATATTTCTAATTATCTTGTTTGTAATATTTGAAACTTTAAATTAAATTTTTAATATAAAAATAGGATAAACTTTGAAAATTGAATGACACGAAACGTATAATTTAAATTGAATTAAAATTTCCAGATATGGCTTTCGGCGTAAAAAATCATGATTAATTTTTTTCTTAAGATATCCAAAATGTAAATGAATTGGACAAAAATAATGATTCCCCTTTTGATTCGAGCTTCCACATTGTGCTGAATATCTAAAGTTATCAGATGTCTTCTTTTTCAAATGATTATCGAGTTCATAATAACATATCAACGAACTTGAAGATATTACCGTCTGCTCATTTCTTCTTCATTTTCATTTCTTACTCTTACGCTAGCCTTATTTTATTGAAAAAACTCCCCAAAAAACATGATTCTTTCTTAGCTATTAGCAGAGTAATTAAATTATATTTTTTCCGAATAATGCCTATTTTTTAAAAATATCCGTTTTAATAAATACGATGGGAATAATAAAATAAAAAAACAGCTTGCTATTCTATAATTATTTTTGACTGCACTATTTTAGAGAAAGAGAAGTCAATTTTATTGCTCTCAGTAGAAACAAATAGAGATAGTCACGGAAGGCCATTATTCCATCTACGCAGATTCACTATTATTTCAGATAAAATGTATGTTGACAGAATAATTAGAATATTTACTATAATTCGAAAATATCTATTTTTGATCACCCAATCACAACCGCCAACATCACAGCAATAATAATGATAATAATTTTTTGAAAACTCCACCGAAGCTTTCGTGGTCCCAACCAAGATACTCTCTGCTTTGGATTCATTCTTTGAGTAAGAACTTTTATCACCAATCTATCATTTATGATATCATGTTCATCGGAAGATGGTAATAAGTGCTCAAAAGAACCATGCAGATCCCGACTTGCTTCTGCATCCTGTGTTAGACAAACACTGTTGCAGATAGCATAACAAGCGGAACTAACAAAAAATTACCTAACCACTCGGGCTGTATGGATCAGATTGATATTCTTCTTATAGATGACATGGCCACCAAAAGAAAGAAAGGAAGGGAAAAAAAAGGTTTCCAGTTGATGATCTAAAATAACATTTCTCAAAATGTTTTCACTTGTATATTCCTTTATCTATCATCACGACTACACTTACGCCTACCCAAATTCATTATGCACAGTTACTAATACACATACACACGCGCGCAAGCACACACATATATATATGTACACACACACATATATATGTGCACGCACACATACACACACATATATATTATACTTATCAATGTCCAGAATTACACCTTTTTTTCTGCCAACTCCCTGAGATCATCTCATGTTTTCCCAGCGATACACGTACTGCAGGGTCAGAAGCATTGGTTTAGAGTGCTGTTTAAACTCGAAATCAATGCATAAAAATTTCTGCCTGCATTTATCGCGATGGGGGATATTGAGCAAGAATGCTTGGTGATATATCATCGATGAAATTGTGGTTCTTTTTTTTCTTCTGATA
Organism: Argiope aurantia; assembly: GCA_026543865.1. Lineage (NCBI taxonomy): Eukaryota > Metazoa > Arthropoda > Arachnida > Araneae > Araneidae > Argiope > Argiope aurantia. Next base: position 7,658 of record JAPMOR010124417.1, on the reverse strand, counting down.
GACAATAAACATTCTTGGTATAAAGATGCCCGCCTCATTTCGCTTAAGTGGGAAATATCTCTCTGAGCGCTTTGTGAAACAAATCAGTTTTTGTTTTTGTAGCATTTTTTTTTCAATATTCAGTCTCTGAGTTTCTTGATAATCTCATTAAATCCTCATCATTGAAAATATCCGGGGCTTTTCATTTTGGTCAGTATTGCTGCATCTTCAGCATATAAGCAAAACATCATGTTAAATTTGCTTCTGCATGTCATTGACGAACATCTTTCATAAAAAAAGTGTTATCTCTAAATTGAACCTCGTGCTGCATCTGCATTGTTGTTTTGGTTTCTGAAAGTTCTTTCCCACTTTTACTTTAACTTCCGATCGGTCAGGTGGAACTCTCTGATATCAATCAGGTAGTCTGGGGTATGATTTTTTAATTAGCTTGCAAACAAGTTTATGATCCACGCTCGATTCGATTAGAATTTGTAGGTCTAGAAAGAAAACTCCTGCATTTCTTTTGTAATAAATTCAGTGATTCTGACAAGTTGGTTTGGGGTAAAGTTTGATCAAAACTCAAGTTTCTCAGGATAAAGAATGCTGTTTTCATTTAGGTGCTGGTTTCGTCTCTGCAGAATATTATCTTCAGCAATTTTACTACAGTAAGCAATTTGCTACAGATTAAAGTACAGAAAATGGTCTGTAGCTAGTAAAAATTGTTGGGTTCCTGACCGACTTTAAAATAGGAACTACTTTTGCTGTCTTCCATCGCAATGGAAAGAGATCTGCTTATAAAATGTTTTGAATAAGCTGGATGAAAATAATAATTATAATTAAAGAAAAAATTTAATAATCAGCCAGCTCTGGCGACCAGCTTCTTCGCTACGATTATTAACTCTGTGGGTTGTTAAATGTTAATGTGGGAAGTATATATTTTTAAAAAAATTCACTTTAATTGAATTTTATAACATTAAAAATTATTAAAAATTGTGTATTTCATTAAAAAAATTTAAACAAAGAAAACATAGCCAAAAATGAAATGGGCATCAATAAAAAGTTCATTTTTTAAATTTTAAGATGATGTGAAAACTATTTTTGTCTGATGATTGTTTTGGAAGATATAATCATCCCTTTCCGTAGGTAAATCATAGTGATCACCCTTTTGGGAATGGTTGCGTCTGTTTTCGCACGACTTTGTTTCAATGACTGAAAGGTTTATGTCTTCAGTGCTTAAACTTTGTTCAATGAATTAGCCTGAAATGTTCGTGCAGTGGATTGTTTGCATTTGGCTGTTATCATTCGACAACAAGAGCTATTCCTATGTCCATGTAGATGAACGTTTTAAACACAGATAGATTTTGTCCGAAATGCTATCAATTCCTCGCATCGTATCAGTTTTAAGTTTTCTTTTTTAACTTGTACAAGAATTTCCACAGGGTGTGTGGATAAATGCTTGTGCCTTTGACTTTAGAGGTATTTTCGATTTCCTTGTGAGTGAGATTGCTTAAATTAAATGGTGTCTCAAGATTATCAGCCAAGTGGTTTGCTTTTTCAAGGTTGGTTTGCTTAATAATTTCCTTTTTTAAATTTTTTCATGAAGTCCCAAGACTCATTATGCTCATTATTGAATTTTACTTGTTAATATTTTCCAGTCCTTGATTTAATTTATTCATCGTTTTATTTCTCAATGACGGTTAGTAAAGATTTGAGATGAATTTGTGTTTTCTGTGCAAATAATACTGTTTTCCCATTTTTCTGCTCATCTCAATTTTTTCCGGATTGTTTATATTGGTTAAGTTTACATTTTATTGAAACACTTTATTTTTAAATCTATTCAATTAAGATTTGTATTAATACAATTCATTGATTTTCGTGTTTCTTTTGAAATTTAGGAATATATGTTCAATGTTAAAATTCAGAGTGACCGTGTTGTTGTCAGAGCGCCTTTTAGGAAGTGATTTAATTTCACAGGGAAATAAAACATCCTTTTGTACTGCTGTTTTATGGACGATATCGGATAGATACGTTGAAAGCTAGAATTTCGTACCTGACGTGGCACAGAATCTTCTTACATTATTACTTCTGGCACCGCTTTAATTTCCTTTTACTTTATACGAAAGACATATCAATTCCCGCTAAATAGGTGATCGGACCTTCAGGCTTTTTAGGTAAAAAGTAAGCATTTGGTTGTCTCGTTTAAAAGAAGGGAATATTCAATAAATGTTGAGATTCTGGGATCATTATTTTTGGGATTAATTACGACTATTGATACTTTGACATTTCGGTGGTTTGAGCTGAGGATGACAAATGTAATTTTTGACTTTTATTGGGGCTCAACTGGAATGGGTCCTGGAACTGCAATGTGATTCATAGTTTGTTATGCTGATTATCTTTCCGTGTCTCTGATGAGCGCCTTATTATTACTGAAGCTGGGCTATACTTACTTATGAGCAGTTCTAAGTCATTTATTTAAGCACATTTTTGTGCCAGTACATTATTTTTAAAGGTTTGCCTTCCATGTCAAACGCTGTTGTTTATACACGAGGTGATCATAACTATCATAAGGACTGATAATTTGGCTGCTGCATTATCTATATTGTTCATTTCCATTACCACTAGGATTATTTTTGGTACTTTTCTTCATTTCGCTCATTAGAGATCGAGATAATAATATAATCGTTTAGTTTATAAATTAGCTTTGATATCACGTGTTAAACAATAATAGCAAAATGTTCAAAAAGAATTAAAAACGAAATAATTGTCTTCAATAACATTTCACATCTAGCGATTTGAATGCAAATAGGTATGCATATATTTACCAGTATATTTAAATTACAAAAAAAAAAAAAAACATCCATACAAAACATTTGATTTAATGAAAATTGATATTTTTTCAGTAAAATATTCTTTAATTTACCCTTTGGGTACGTTTGACGTATTGGAACGTTCCGTATTTGTTTAAATTCATGCTTCCATTTTTTTTTGTAATTCTAATTAGTTTAAGTGACCTCGATATCATGCAGCAGCATATATTCTGAATAATAAGAAATAAATGCTTACTTAAAGGCTACTGCCTTTACATGCTCAAAAAATTAAATGCGCTTCAAATACAAAAGTCGTTTTAAATAAATGTGTGGTCAAAGGGTTAAAAAAACTTGAAAACCAAAGTGTTTAAAACAGAATACATTTATTATAATGAATTTTTTTTTCATTGAACATTCCAGTGATGCTACGAAAAAAAGATATAAACAGAAAATGGGAAAGAAATATAACTGTGTAAACACATGCGAACATTAATCAAATGTATTTCTGTGATATTTCAGCAATCTTGCTTGACTGGCGTCGAATTGCAAAACTTGATGAAGAAAAATTTAAACAATCGAAAATTAACAAAATGCTACTTAGTTCATAAACATAAGAAAAATGAACTCTTAACCATCAGTAAGTAAAAATAAAGTAAATTGCGATGAGTTTTGATGCTCAAAAACCTTTAATGAATTTCTTTGAAATGCGATGATTTGCTTGGTTCATTTTAATTCTAGTGGTGAAAGAGCTGTGAGGCAAAGATTTCATATCTTTGCTTTTTGGTTCCCACTGCGTTTATTGCCGTAGCTTGAAAGGTCTTGCCATAAAATGATTACGAAGATTTTGAAGTAAGAGGGATTTTACAAAAATACAAGGCACTTATCATAGATGTGTAAAATGCCTCCATCATATGAGGGCATTTTTTTAAAAAAAGTTATAAAATGCATTCATATGAAAGAAGTTTACATTTCCTTTTCCTTGATGACAAAATAAATAGTTTTAAAATTTTTTCTTTTCACTACTATTTCCAATGATATACACCATTTCCTTTTCCACCTCCGTATGCTCCTTTACCTCTTCCCCCATAAGCATTTCCATCACCCTTACCCGCGACAACGGCAATATGCTGTACTACTGGCACATTTTGCACAATAGGCACGTGTTTTACAACTTTAACATTTTTGACAACCGGAACAATAACTACTTTTCAATGTCCACCATTATTTCCTTCATGTCCACCATGTCCTCCTCCTTGTCCACCATGGCCTCCTCCTTGATCTCTATGTCCGTTATGACCAGCGCTATGTCCACCATGACTAACGCCATGTCCACCTCCTAACCAACTGTGACCGCCTCCAAGTCCACCATGGCCTTCTCCGTGACTTCCATATCCGACGTTCCCAATGCCATGCCCACCTCCTAACCATCCATGATTGCTTCCAAGCCCACCATGGCCTCCTCCGTGATCACCATGTTGTCCGCCGTGACCAATAACATGTCCTCCACCATGACCACTTCCCAGTCCCCCGTGACCTGCACCATGTCCACCTCCATTTCCTTTTGATATTACACGACCAGCGTATTGTCCAACTTCATGGACTATAAGTACTTTCCTGTTCTTCCATCTCCACCTGTGTGCCCTCTGTGACCCTTGCTGGATCTGCCTTCAGATTTGGGAAATGTGTGGTCATGGCCCCTAAATCTCTTTTATATTTTCCTCATTTGCTCTCCGTGGGCTGAATAAAGGCTCATCATCAATATCAATTGAATTACCTACAAAAAGAATAAAATTTTAAATAAGATCCATCTGATTAGCTATTTTTTTAAACAAAATATACTGTGCACATTCACACTATACAATTATATGTTGAAAAAAACTAATTATTTTCAATTTTCAAAAACTGCTAGCTTTTATTCATTTCATGTTTGAACTGAATCAGCCCTTTTTTACTCCTTTGGGAGGCAATATATATTCACTATACAAACATAAGCATGAAATATTTTTTTTCATATTTTTGATACAATGCTCATAATTTGAACCAATTTCTTTCAAAGAGAAATGCTTAAAAAAATTATGGACCTCCGATTGCATGTCTTTCAAGAGATATGGATTATTTCACTCGTAATATTACATTATACAAGTTTTTTTTTAATTAAACATTTAAATTTTTTAAATTTTACGTCACTTCTAAAAACACATACAGAGGATTTCGAGGACAGTTTTGAAACATGAAACATCATAACTGACTTAAAAATGAGTTATTTCTCATATCTCTTTAATGTAACTATTCGCGATTTGTTAACTATTTCAGATCTACATCCAGGAAAATAGTTTGTAGATGATTTTATATAGATTCTTTATGAAAGTAGGAAGATATTTTGTATTTGCTTAATTTTTCTTAAGCTTCTTCATTTGTAAAAAAATATATATATATAAACTAATAATTAACAGTGAGTTTTTACTTGAAGTGCCATTTAGAATTATTTCAGACTGAAAAGAAAAGTTGTTTTATAACTTTTAATTTAGATAGTAAATTCATTTATTATTCAATGATATTAGTTAATCAAATCAAAGAAAGCACCAATTTAAAAAAAACAACCAATTCTTCCAATTGGGAAATGAGAAATGCATTTTTTAAATTAACATCACATATGGTAACACGTTTAAATAATTTTCATAGTCTTCTGAAGAGTCAAAAGAGATGATTTGAACTTTCGACAGCTTTGGTTTTAAAGCTATAATCAAAATGATGAATATTTTTATTATATTTTATAAATATTAGAATTTTGATATTTATATTACTTGATTTTTAGATCATTGAAAAGAACCATTCGCAAGTAGCATGAATTGAATATAATACAAAGCATTTCTTTTACCGAGTTAAAAGAAAAGCGAGTTAAACGCAATGACTCTTATCTAATGAATACTAAATTCCTAAGAATTATTATTTGGTCTCTTTTTGAGTAAAATTACGACTCATCTTGATAATTTCTTTTTTTTAAAAATAGTCAGTTCACATGAAATACAAAACTTTTATTTAATTTTTCTGTGATATGTATGAAATTGTCAATTAAAATTGTAATTTTTTTAGAATATCTTGACATGGATATAAGAAAGCAGACTTGTTTTTCTCGATTATAATATACATCGACATTTTACACATTTTTGTAGCTCAAAATCTTGAATAATAAGAATATTTTTTGTTTTACATCTGTGGCTTCCGCTTATAGAGTGTGTTAAATAAAACTTCGCATATCTATTTACAAACAGTGGCTTCCAAAACTTAATCCTTCTTTGCATAATGTTGGAAATTTCCACTATAACATTTAGTGAACAAAAAATTGTACTCAAAACAGTTATGCCTTAAATTGGTTGCTGCTGGCAACTTCTTTCATGACTATTGCGAAGTAAGTAACTTAGGAGTTAAAGAAAATCAAAAGTAGATGGGTCACTTCGGTTTAAATACACTAAATGCAAAGGGTATTCTACAGTCTCATGCAATAAATGTAGAATGAATTTGTGTATAAACAAAAAATAATTGTTTTTAATTATCACGAGGAATAAAAATAATACAAAAATATATTATATTTTTATTCATTTTGCCCTGAGCTTAACATGTAAATTAGCATCATGATGGATATTTCCATCATACTGTTTTTTATTTATACTAGGATTTTTTAAACATTTTTCCTTTAATCTAGAGCACGAATTATATCATCCTGATTTATTTCACAAAAAAGAAAAAGATCATGTAAAGAAGGGTTAAGCGACTACATAATTTTTAACCCAAAAGCTATCGAAATGAGATTGTTTCCTTTAGAACGATGAGCATCAGAAAGTCGGTTCGTCTCAATCGCAGGACACTAGAGTCACTGCCAATGGATTGAGACGAAAAGGATAGAAAGCACTATTAAAGATATTCGTTGCGAAATCGATTGAATTGATTTTTATGAAGGAACTACTTATAAGCTTTTATGATGATCGGCAAACTTGAAAAAGGGCATAGCGAGGCGAGTGTAATCCAAGAGTTTGAAATCGAACAAGACGTCATTTGCACGAACTTCCATGCAGGAGTTTTATTTGTAAAAAGGGTTGTTGGTGAACAGCAAGGTGAAAAACCGATGAAGAGAGTTATATATCTCTGCTTGCTAAAAAGTAAATTATAGCAATCAGTAAAAAACATTACACAATAGCTGCAGAGTGCAAGAGGTGGACAAGTGTCGCGGATTTGTGCTGCCAAAACCTTCCATATGAATCAAGCTTATACGCCCATGGTCCAGAATCCTGCACTCCACTGACAGCTGTCCAACGGTGTTGCCATTTAGAACAGTGTAAAGAGAGAAAAGAATGAACATCTCGTCACTGAATCACTTCTTCTTCACAGATCAGAATCGTTTCATAGGTAAAAAATACTCTCAATACAAAATATATAGAGATAGATAAAAAAAAAAAATATTTTTATCCCGCTAAGCAACAAAAAAAGTGAACATTAATGGGATTCTAGCACGATCATTCTGTGGAGACATTGGAACGAATGAGATTTGATGAAATGATCACTACTCTTAGAAAAGAATCTCTCCTTGTTGTCAAGTGCCATTTGGACGAAATTCTTTTTTCGCCAAGTCATCGCAACTGTGCTATTGAGAAGGTTCTTTAAAACGAAAATATCTCTGAAATGGTGGTCTAGCCTCCTGACTTGCATTATACTGGTCTGTGAAATGCTTTTTATCAAGATTAGATCCGCTGGAAAACAACTAAAATAGATATTCTTTGAGGAGTAAATTCTTTAACCTCAACAAAAGAGCGGTACAAAGCAGTCATTCAAGTTAGGGACGGATTATAATTTATTAAGGAATGTCTGTTTGTTTTT